>NQII01008267.1:0-73819 GCA_002778355.1 Clitarchus hookeri
CGGTTGATAACCCAGGGGGGCGGTCCATGGCTACCTGGAGAAGCGGGGGCAGTTTAATATGGCAATGAGGGCCTATAAAACCGCAGGAGTCCGAGGAAACAGGGCAGTTGGCCGATGAGATTCCGGGAGGGAGGAGTGATTCCGCAGGAGACGAGCACGGCAGCCAGCCGCCATCAGACGCAGAGTCCTGCGTCGACCCGAGAAGGAGGGACGTCGAGACGAGTCACCGAGGCGCCCGTGACAGGACGAGAGCAGTTCCAGCTCACCGGACCTCATCTGTAGGAACAACTACCAGCACAGAAAGTCAGATAAGAAGAGTCATCCAGCGAGTGTGAAGGACCTTTAGTAGTTATCCTGCAGTGTGAAGGATCTTTTAGAATCATCCAACAAGTGCGACGAAGATCCCCCACCCCCCCTTACGACGCGAATTGTACGGAGCATACGTAGAAAAGGGAGGGAGTTGTCTCAAGGGTTCATGTATCAATTCACATGTTCATGCAACAATAAAACCTCGATTTGTGAAATATGAATTATCCTGTATTCATTCATTAGTGAATTGGACCATTAAACAACAGTGTCGAAGCATTCCTACGCCCGATCACTGAGGACTAGTATTAAGTGTTGGCGCCTCACGCCACAGAACAGATTACAACACCTACGTCCAAATCTCAGCTTTGGCAGGTGTCAACATGGTAATAAGATTTTTCATATTTTACTTTAATTGCTATGCTCAATTATGACAAGGGAGCACCTTAATTTTGAAAACCTCAGGAAATCCAATTCTACATCTTCAGACTGGGAACAGAACCTGGGCCCACACCAATGTCATTCAAATTATTTATCACTTTGCTGCCTATTCCGCATCCACCTTATATGCTTTTATCTTGTAAATTATTTACCGTACCTAAAACAAAATGTTATGGTCAGTGGAAATATACACTTTTCAATATGTGTGTATATAAGTAGATATTAAAGCCCTTTCATATGATTATATTTATGTGGCTATTTGATGTGCACTCTTCTACCCATTGCCGTTTCAAGGAATATATCTCTTCATTGGCTACAGATTTCTTTATGCTCTCCACACATTATTGCCCTCAGTATGAATTAGTACGCAAGATAGGGTAGCCTCTTCTTCCACTGGCCATGCGCCAATACAGTTTGGCACACAGGTGGATTAGTTTATCGTATATCCCGTCACCGCACACGTGAGCCTAGTTGTAAAGACGCATTGCCTTCCTACTTCCAAATTTTACACATGGCTGTAGTTCACAGACCATATCGAGATGGAGGTGTGAATTTCTGATCTGACACGCGAGTCTTAACGTCTTCTGTATTAAAGCTGTAAGTACGTAACCCAGGCCGCTGTTTACAATTAATTAGATATTTCCTATCGAAAAATTAGTTATAAATGTGGTAGTCTGTGTTTTACCGTGTGGCCAAATTGTAATATTCGCCGTGCAGCGTCGTTGAATGTGCTCATATAAGTTGTAAATATGACGGACAAATCAACACTTAATCACATGCCTTCCATATCTCCGAGAAGAAACATTTCTTAGAAAATTAAATAATTATGTACTGACGCTGTCAACGTAAAGAATTCTTACCAAAACATAGTTGGTACAACACATGAAGAGCACCGATACGTCTCTTAAAATTGGCTTGTTGTTCTTCATTCTCTTTAAACAGTCTTTTATCTTGGCTCCACTCGTACACATATGAAACTGCCTCTTCCCTTTCTCTGTCAAAAAAAAAGAAACACGTCTTACTGTATGCTTTCCTTTCGGCGCATTCTTGCTGAGTTGGTGAAAAAAGTACAAGTACTGGAATTTCCATACCCATTTGCCTTTCTTGAAATTGGGGGTAAATATGTACTGGCTCTACACGTTTACACTTTTCATTGGTACTACGCCCACCACCTGTGATTGTCACGTGTATCTATAGGATAGAGTTATTGATACATCGCATGACCATTACTACCTTAAACAATTGCTTATCCAAATACTTTTCTCCTACCCACTAGCGTAGTCTAGTGTGGGTGGTTGCATCTTGGATTTTGTAAGATGCAACCTTCCTTCAATTTCGCATGCGTGTGTCAAAATATATGAACGAAATTACGCAGCGTCTGTTCTTTGACACTTCGCCGACTGGTTTCTTATCCTGCAGTCCTTGATTTTACGTTTTTCCATCCGTATTTCAGTTTATGCACAGTTAACTTGGTTATATTTCAAAACGATTGAAGAAATCTAGTCAAAACAAGATTAGGTCTATCCACAATTGTACGATTGGCGTACAGATAGTTGTCGCGGACTACAGTGAACCGTCACAGGGGTGTCCAAACGACGGTCATTAGCCAAACGAACTAGTATTCATTTATTCATGTATTATTTTAATTACTTTGTAATAAGTGCGCTTATTATTATTGAAGGCACTGAATAAATAAACACTAGTGCCTGTAACCGTCCCTACGGCAGCCAAAGATGGTGAGCAACGAGTAACTGGGATGTCAGGAAACGTGCGTGCACCAAACATTTGCGCCTGCTTCCCGTGAATGTCTGTATCCCTCTGAGGTCACGTCCGCGGTTGATGTGGACTGAGATTAAAACAACACGCGATCGATTCACCTCGTTAACTGGATGTTGAAGCAATTGTTTACTGGACGTTTGAGTTAGTTTGCAGTGTATTGATGTAATAATGTGAACTGTATTTCCAGATGGTAAAATTCCCTTTTCATTACATTATAATGTATTTATTCCTTTAACTACATGCTTGACAATTACTGTTCGTTCCTCACCAGCATTTACATTTGTCCCAAGATAGTGTAGCAGTGCGTACCGTCCAACCACGAGCCTCACCTGTAATGTTAAGGTTTTCTTTAATTACATTGAAAATTGGAAGTAAAGTGCGGTTATATTACGAAACAGTTATCTTAACCAAACACGGCAACTATATATGGTATACATGTAAATGCGGAGTACATATGGAGTACACAGGTGTATAGGTAAATACGCACACATAATGTACGAGCATACGTCTGGGCATTTCTACAAGTGTGTGTGTGTCAGATAGGAACTACCTTCCTTTATGTAAAAGTACGGTGAATCCATTTGCAGAAAGCCTGCAACTTAGATAGGTTATATGCATAAAGGTCGAACAGACTGAAATAATTTTTTATAGGTCTTACTAGCAAGGACAAAAGACTGCAGAATATAGCAATCGGTGTTTCAGTCTTCTGTATTATTGAAATATCTCTGAAAAACACGTTAGAATGACTCTGGACATATATTTTTCAGAATAAGTTTTCAAGTGATTAACCATACATACCTTGCTTCAAACCACAGGGATGACCTACCATCTGAAATGTGTATTATTCCGCTAGTTTTTGAGTAACAGTTACATTTAATACTATCTAGTCAGA
Source organism: Clitarchus hookeri (assembly GCA_002778355.1). Lineage (NCBI taxonomy): Eukaryota > Metazoa > Arthropoda > Insecta > Phasmatodea > Phasmatidae > Clitarchus > Clitarchus hookeri. The sequence goes on from NQII01008267.1 coordinate 3,419, forward strand.
GGTAAGGTACTGGCCAAATTGAAGGATCGCTTTTCGGACAGCGACAAGTGAACAAATGACAAGCATGATAATACAGCTATTACATACGGAAATGAATATCGTATGATTAGTTGTTGTTGAAAATAATCAGCGTGGCATTCCAACCATAACACCTGACAATCACATGCCCACCATTGAATTGACCCCATGCAGAAGAGTTTAGAAGCATACACATTTCCCGCAGGGCTGGCGAAGTGTTGATGGAGTGCACACTTGAGCATTACAACACACATCACTGCATGGCGGTCAACGGCGAGAGCATGTGCTTGTGATTAGAAAGTGCCAAGTTTTATACATAAAGGTGACAAAATTATCCTCGTTTTGAAATGGCAGGGCTACTGCGTTGTAACCTGTACAGTTAATATTATTTAGTTAATTCATTTGTCTGGAGTTTACGAACGTGTGGTACATTTTAAGTCTACTTACTGTTGCTTTGTCTTTCCACCACCATGCCGAGGGTCGACTCGATGAAAATTCCGAGGCGCAGCCGCATAGAGTCGCCGAAAAAAATTAAGTCCATAAACGTCATGGCATCCTAAAAAATAACATATACAGCAATATACAATTTCGTGGTCTGTTGTCTTGAACTGTGCATATGCAGTTGTGAAAATCAAACTGTACTATGTAGAAATCTCCTACCAAAAAGGTAAAGGTCGAGTAAATCGAGCTGTGTTTTCATACACTGAGCACTTAAACAAATTTCCTAACTGAGAAGTTTACTATTACTACCTCAGGAACCTGTACAGCCATAGTGTTGAAAATAGTACAGGTACACCAAGCATATAAAACAATCATATGGTCCTTGGGCCAAAAATAATAAGTTAAAACTGTACAAATAATCTGCGTCCGCTTTACCCGCTTAAAAATCAGCATGTCACACGCATTTACATTCATACACTAAGTTTCATTGTTATTGCTCCTTGGTGNGAAGGGCGACTTTAAATATAATCTGTTTGCACGATTGCCTTAAAACTCCGGAATGTGACTTGTATTTTACCCGGGACTGTCCACTTATTCTCAACATGTAACTAGCCTAAGCACCTTTTTAAATTTATTGTTTGTAACACGTGAACTCACTAACCAAAAATACAAGTTTCCTAATATGACGTGGGATCTTGAATCCTGGTGTTTCCACAACGGCCGTTAATGAAAATACAACCACTAAAAATCAAGGATGTTCAAAACCTAACCGAATAATTTTTACTATTCACATTCCATGTCGAAAGTTAACTATGTTTACGGGCATTCAAATACTCCTCATGTTTAATAAGTAGCACTTACAAGGAAATTACCCATTGCAAATGTTCTTAGAACATCCCGTTTGCTCTGTAAAGCAAACAAAGACTCAGTTATTCCAGGATAATTATGTAGGCCTATGCCTGTTGTCCAGGCAGCTTAATCGCTGTGTTGATATCTCGTGAAAAGTTAAAAATAATTTCCAGTGTATTTCATCATTTAATACGATACTGATTGAAAAATCGCTTAATTATGACATGAAGCACATTATTCAATGTTGTAAGAATGAACTGGGACTGAACAGCAAATTTTTTAGTGAGGTTTTTGAACTGAAGTTGATACCTGCCCAATGCTATGGTTTATAAGTAGGTATTGAATCTGCTCTCTGCGTAAGGCACCATCAATTAAGGCTAGCCCTCAGTGTTAGGGCGTAGGAATACGTCGACACTATTGTCTCTACGTCCAATTTACTAATAAATTCACCTCGTTTTCAGGTTACCAATAAATCAGTTTTATTAACGCTTAACAGGGCTCCGTATTGTTTGGCGCGGCGCTTCGCATCGTGGAGGGGGGGGAAGGTAAGATTCTTCACACTCGCTGGATGACTCTACTTATCTGGATGGAGGCGCTGTCTTCTCTCGGCTGGCGACTTGGGACTGCTCTGGCACTTGGTGGGCGTCTCGACGCCTGATCTCGAAGCTCCTCCTCCCGGGTCCACTCAGCACTCGTCGTCTGACGACAGCCGGCTGCCGTTGTCGTCTTCCCCCAGATTCGCTCCGCCCTCCTAGATTCCCGTCGGCCGACTGCCGCGTTTTCTCGGACTCTTCCCGTCGCACGTCCTGTTTGACGGCCTCCGACTGAGGTCGACGTCGTGATGCATTCTCGATCCGGACGCCTCACTTCAGGTCCTCCGACTGACTGACTCGTTGACGTCTCTCAACTGACTGCCCGACTGCTCGATCCTAGCCTGACTGATCCGTTCCTCCCTCCTCCTCGTGGTTTTGTAGGCTCGATCGCCATATTCAACTTTCACCATCTCTGCACATGTCCAGGGCGGCCGCCGCGTTCCCCCTGAGTCGTAAAACATGTGGCCGCTGCTCCTGTGGTCCACAGTCGGCCTGGCGTCGCCCCTCGACTCTGGTATGGCCGTTTATTGTTCTGTTCTGCACATGCGGAAACTCTTTTCAGCGCATGTGTTGTTTTTATGCCTCTGGATATCGTGTCGTTATTCTCCCACCTTGCCCGCTAAAAGCTCTCAATGTTTATTGCTGAAACTAGCCCGGGACAGACTCAGCTACTGGTGTGGGCTCAGCATCCCTTGGCAGCTGCGAGATGCAGCTGCATCCGCCTTCCTGCGCACGTGGTCGTTCCGCCGGGCCGTCCTGGCACCATTCTCCCATCACATCCGCAAAACCCTTAATCCTTATTGTTGTCGCCCGCCTGCGAGCTTCGCCAGAGCGTGTGTTCTGACGAATAAAATATAGGGACGCAGAATTCGTCAACTCCCCACCACCCGTTGCGTCAGTGCACGCTCTTGCATTACTTCATCTTATGGTTGTCATCTGGGCTAGTCGCGGTTCGGTGCGTTCGCGTGGCGCTGCTCCCGCGTTGTCGGGAGGTAGTGAAAACAGCTGGGGCGGTCTTCTGCTTCTGACCTCGTTAGGGGCGGAGAGGTGCAGTCCCCCCCTCCGTACTCTGTTGCGTGGCACTCGGCAGTGCTTCTGAGGGAACGTTAGGGCTTCTGCGTCACAAACCAGTTTGTGGGGGGGGGATTAAACCCTCTTACAATTTAAGCAACATCAGGCCCGCAAACCCTGGGGACCGAGCTTCTACCTGCTCGTAATTCTCTGGCAGGGGGGTGGGGGGTTGTCTCACACATTGAAAATTGACAAAAAGTACAAACATAATAAACCCTTGTTACATTGCACACTCCTCTTACATCATTACAATGAATTACACTTGTTCATTACACCCTTTGTTCTGCCGCACTAACCGGCCCGTCCAGGCCAGGGTCATTTTTACTGAACAGTTTCTCATTGAACCGTTGCCAACAGGTTATGCGAGCAAGCTTCTCTTACTACTTAGGAACAAAAACCCTGTTATCTTATGAGCCTCTCTGCCGCTCCACACAAGCGTAAGCAACACTGACCCTCATGGCAAAAATAACCACACTTTGTTTATGGGGGCTGGTAGGCCTCTCAACACGAAAAAAAAAACACATCCTTTTCTCCTCCGATCTTGTGACTCGTGACTCATACCCGAAAGAAATAACTTACAATGGCTGAGGCTCTAAATATCGAATTCTACTACGTATTTACGCCTTTTTGTACACATAACTTGCCAACGTCAAACAACAAGTGAACATCGGTAAACCCTACATAACCATTGCTACACCATGCATGGCCCTGGCCGTGACGTGAACACACGTTATTTATGAGGGCAGGTAGGCCTCTCAAAACAAACTTCCTGGCGGTCTTTTACTCACTCTGACTCGGACGGTAAAAAAACTCATAATCCTATCTCCGCTGGCGGCTTAACTCTCAAATTTCACCTTACACACTAACCCTTGTTTAACATAACACCAACTCTGACGAGCTAAAATCACGCGAATTTAACCGTATTTTAATTACCGCGGCACTGCCACTTTACCGCATAAAACCACTACATACCTTAAGAATTTCTTATTAAAACTCTAAGCCAAAGACTCCAAAAGACCGTACAAATTTTTGCCACTTGTAGAAATTTTTTTCCCAAAATTTTTATTTCAGAACTTTAAAATTATTGGTTAACCTATAAATCGGTCTCTTAAAAATAATCCAAGTTATCTCGGACCTTTTAAATAAAATAACCTTCCATTCTACCCAACTCGCGCCATGAAATAAAACATTTAATTTTCCCGACACAACTACTTGGAATCACCACGTATCTCGCTTCACGCACGCCCATGCGGCCGTCTTGCGCGCGGCGGGAGCCCCGCCCTTGGGCCGGATCCTAGGCCACTCACGGTCCTCTCACCTCGTAGATTTAAAATTACTAATTCTTACTCGTTTTTCAAGCGATATTTACTAACCTGCGGACCTTTTCAGTAGTAATACTTTAACACAATATAAAACGACTGATTCAAAACCATAATCCTCGCTCTCCGCGTCTTTACGCGCAGTATACTCGTCTCAAGCGGTCCTCTCATACAACAAAAACGTATTATCAAATGCGGTCAACGTCATAAGCCATGACAATTAAGAAATTAAATAACTCACATATGGTTCTCTACACTATATTTAGTAGGCAGCTTTTTCCCGTAACACTTTACATACTATATACCTCCAGTAACAGGTATATGAAAATTAATACTTAGCAACTTAACCAAACTTTGGCGATTAAAAAGTATTAAGGTTATTGCCACTGTCTGTGTAGTGACAGGTTGTAATTTTTACTGGCATTTCTTACTGGTGTCTGTTGGGTTATCTTTTAACACACTCGTAAACAATGCTTTACAGTGGTAAACAAAAAGTAAAACAATATACAAACATCGGTGAGCATCTATTAATTGGGGACACACAAGTGCAAACAATCAGTAACTGGCAAACAGTGCTACTGATGAATTTAGCTCGGGTACAATGAGACAGATGTCCTGCCTCTTTTGTTGCGGACTTTCGTGGTTTTCACTGTGCATGTTTGAACACATATTTACAACACTCTAGAAACGGGGCTGGAGGCCTCTTGACACCTAGCACTCCCGGTACGGTCTTGAAATTAATGAAACTAATCGGTCACTTGGCACTCGGTAACAAAATATTTTCTCGCTGCGCGGTCTCGCCTTTGTTGCTCTAGAAGAGAGGGGGGGATGTAGTGTGGTAAACACTTTACCTGGTGCTGTTTTCGCGGCCCCTGGAATAGGCGGTGCCTGGAGAAGTCCCGTCGGTTGTTTACTTATGGCTGGCTGGAAAGAGACCGCCTCATCTCTCCCCGCAATGTGGGTTTGGACCGCCTGCTGGGGGAAGGGGAGTTCCCCTTTCCATCTATCGTTCAGTGGACGTCTACGGGCTGCAGTACTGCAGCCGCCTGGCTTCCGGGTCGGCTGTTGTTTTTCCTTGATGTTTGCTGGGTTCGACTCTTTGCCGATGCAGTCCACTTCCTTCCTTACTTCATTTTCTCTGAGGCCGCTTCCTATCGCGTAGTTGCCATTTCTCCTTCCGCCTTCCTTCGCTCACCTGGTTTCACTCGTCGCTCTCGGTTGCATGTTACTTTGTTCGGTTTTTCTCGCCGCGATCCTTCGCCTGCCTTCTTCACCCGGTTATCCCCGTGTGCGCTACAGCTTCTGCTGGCGCTATCATGCCTCTTTCCTCTCTCTATCGCGTCGCGTCACACTTCTCGTCGTCCGCTTCACATGGGTATTCCCGTGCGCACTAGGTTTCGCTGCGCTGAAGTAGCCTTTTAAACTCCCATGCGCACTCACTCGTGTTCGCTATAGTTTATTTATCTTCGGGCACCGACTGCGCGATCTTACTGGGTTTATTTGGCAGCTTGCTTTTACTCTTATCTCGCAGTCTCTGTACCATACAGTGAACTATTTTCCTGCCCTTTTCTCTGCCACTCATCCGAGTGGTCTTATGGCAGTCGGAAATACTGGTATACTTGTTCGGAGAGTGTCACTATTCCCCATCCAGGCAATTAGTAACTTACTTTTTTCAACTTTATCTTTCACCGGCGCTCCGGTTACTGTAATTTGTCGGCGCGGTAGTTAGTTACCTGCCCGCCTGACACCACGTCCTTTTTCACCATCCAGTGAAAATGGACCTCCTTATCTTCGCTCCAACATCCTCTTGCCCGCTCCTGGCATCGTCCTCTCGTCATGCTCGTCATTTATTACTCGCCATTCTGTGGGCTGTGGCCTATGGGTTCGCTAATCTCCCTTGGTTCTCCCGCCTTACACTCGCGGACCTGCACATCCCACTCGTGCTCGTTACTTCTTCAGCTGCCTGCTTCGTTAATTGGGACTCTTAAAGTAATATTGCTGGACATTACAGGGTGTTTTGTCATAGCCTCCCTGACGTCTGTGTTTAGCCTGGCTGGCTCGTTATTGTTCACCGTCTGGTGACCTAGTAACCCACTGGGTGTTTCTATTTTTCTCCGCCTTACTCTCTACATTCTGCGCACGTTTGTGGCCTGCCATTCTCGTCTGGTTTATTACCTGTTCCCTTCTCGGTTATACTGTCGGTAATGGACACCACAGGTTTAATTTTACGACTACCCGAAGACACGAGGGTTGATTTTATGACTCCCCCGAAGTCGTGAATGTGTCCGCTGCTCGGTCGGGGAAAGGTCCCCTTTCTCCCGGGTATTTAGCTTGTCCTTGCCTCCATCTATACAGACTTCAGCGTGCCCCTTAGTTGGGTGCGAAAAATTGATACCTGCCCAATGCTATGGTTTATAAGTAGGTATTGAATCTGCTCTCTGCGTAAGGCACCAGCATTTGAGGCTAGCCCTCAGTGTTAGGGTGTAGGAATACGTCGACACTATTGTCTCTATGTCCAATTTACTAATAAATTCACCTCGTTTTCAGGTTACCAATAAATCAGTTTTATTAACGCTTAACAGGGCCCCTTATACATGTACACATGAGACAACACTCCCCTTCCCTTTTATATGTAGGCTCCGTATTGTTTGGCGCGGCGCTTCGCGTCGTGGAGGGGGGGAGGGAAGGCAAGATTCTTCACACTCGCTGGATGACTCTACTTATCTGGATGGAGGCGCTATCTTCTCTTGGCTGGCTACTTGGGACTGCTCCGGTACTTGGTGGGCGTCTCGATGCCTGATCTCGAAGCTCCTCCTCCCAGGTCCACTCAGCACTCGTCGTCTGACGACAGCCGGCTGCCGTTGTCGTCTTCTCCCAGATTCGCTCCGCCCTCCTAGATTCCCGTCGGTCGACTGTAGTGTTTTCTCGGACTCTTCCCATCGCACATCCTGTTTGAAGGATGCACATGCATTCTCGATTCGGACGCCTCACTTCAGGTCCTCCGACTGACTGACTCGTTGATGTCTCTCAACTGACTGCCCGACTGCTCGATCCTAGCCTGACTGATCTGTTCCTCCCTCCTCCTCGTGGTTTTGTAGGCTCGATCGCCATATTCAACTTGCACCATATCTGCACGTGTCCGGGGCGGCCGCCACGTCCCCCCTGAGTCGTAAAACATGTGGCCGCTGCTCCTGTGGTCCGCAGTCGGCCTGGCGTCGCCCCTCGACTCTGGTATGGCCGTTTATTGTTCTGTTCTGCACGTGCAGGAACTCTTGGGTGGCCCCTTTGGTTCAGCGCACGTGTTGTTTTTATGCCTCCGGATATCGTGTCGTTATTCTCCCACCTTGCCCGCTAAAAGCTCTCAATGTTTATTGCTGAAACTAGCCCGGGACAGACTCAGCTACTGGTGTGGGCTCAGCATCCCTTGGCAGCTGCGAGATGCAGCTGCATCCGCCTTCCTGCGCACGTGGTCGTTCTGCCGTGCCGTCCTGGCGCCATTATCCCATCACATCCGCAAAACCCTTAATCCTTATTGCGGTCGTCCGCCTGCGAGCTTCGCCAGAGCGTGTGTTATGACAAATAAAATATAGGGATTCAGAATGCATCAAAGTGTAATACTAAAGGAAGCCACACCATGAGCTGAGGAAAAGGTAACATTACATCTGTGTGATATTAAGATATTTAGTAACAATACATTTTACAACCTCTTTTTAATCGAAGACGCATGATACAACAGACAGGTAGGCAGGGTACAAACTAACAAAGTACAATTTCGGTACAAAATATGCTCCCTCACATTAGGCTTTTGGCCATCCTTGCAATGAAAAGCTGAAGTAGTCGATTTATATGCAAGGTATAGCAACACTTCAGTACAAAAAAACCTAAATATAACGGGTACATTTTACATAGGTAACACAGTATTACGTTACATATATGTTACAGTGTGAATAGTTACTATATACAGACAAATATTCTGGCGGTTGGCGTTTGTTAAATGCTCCGTCACTGCCGACAAAGTCCCAACCATAGACGGAGGCCTCTTTTTTACATTTACATAAGATAAAAAAATTCTACATTTATTGTGGCGTGGAAAAGAGGAACACGTTAGGATAGCCAGATACATCGTCCAACGTGTTGGAGAAACCACACCAAAGATGTCAAACTTTTGACTTGCATTAAGTAACGAAAACCGGTAGTAAGAAAGAAGAGCTACTTCCTTCTGCCTAATTTGACCATATAATACATTCGCTATCGCTCGTTTCAAAAAAGTAGGTCTGTGAACATTTTACATTTCACTACTGCCATATGTCACATGAACAAACACGTATTATTTGTAAATAACTCGGCAAGTGGGACATAAACATTACTGATGACTTCACTGAATTTAATTTGGTAAAGTGTGATCGCGTGTATGAATGCCATTCAATAATACGATTTCAGAAAAGAATCAAGATAATATTTACTGCTTAGGCAAAGACCTGTGTCTATGCCGGTTTTTCCCTTTCTCTTCTTGATATAGCTCTAGCCATAAGTACATTAGGGAGGTTTTCATGTCCAAATTGTGGCTATGCGAACCCAATCCCTCTTTGCCGCGATGCACGTCTCCTTGCATGATTTCCTTCCCTTGTAAGCGTAAGGGGTTGGCCCTGAGACGCAATAATCCCGTCCCTACCGCGGACTAACATATTACACTTAGTTTTAGAGTAGGTTAGAAAAAAAATGTACCAACGGTCTTTATGTGAGTGGTGTGCGGGAGCGGCGAGTGATATTTGCGACGAGGACAGATTACTACGGCATAATGCGAGGCGACAGCGGATGTGGTGTTAGTGTTGTGGCAGGACGATAGTGCTTGGTGCAGGCTACAGTGCGTGAGGCCACTCAGAGAATTCTGGAATATTGCAGACTGATGAGATATTGACTGTACAGGGGGTGGGAATTAATGGACATGTGGTACTGATTTAGTTGTAAATATTACAGTTGCCAAATATGAACACTTAATTTGTAAAGTTGTCTATTGGGGCTGATTTATAATTATTTAATTGTGCAGATTTCTTTGAAGTGATTATAAATTTCATTGATTGAAGTAATTTATTGTGAACAGCAAGTAATATTAATTTATTGTCAGATGTTGAGTCAAGAGACTTATGATTGTAAATAAAATTAGGAAATTGTAAGTAACTCTTTTATTTTAAATTAATACCTCAATCCTTTAACGAACTTGGTTTTAGCTCACTAATTTTCTGGGATAGAAAATTTTATTAATAATTTTGGTATACGACAATTATACAAGAATTAGTATATCTATCTGCTATAGGAAAGCTATAAATTTATTCTGTTTGCTTAAGGCCCCCGTCTACCTGGAACTTTTTCCCATGTTTAGGCCGAGAAGCGCGGGAGCGATAAGGGCAACACTGTCACGCGCATCAAGTACGCCATCGCCGCTAAGCGCAAGGCTCTGAACTGGCGTCCAGTGTTCTCGTCGTGCTGCGTGTACCTATGGGACTTTCAGCGGTGACCATATTATTTTATTAGTGGGAAGTCTTTAGGAAGGTTCAGTGCAGGCCCCTATAGTAGTTTTGTATGTATCTGATGCGTGCATTTTGAGCTACAGCGCCGTTTTTAGCGGTTTTTGAGTACTCTGAATTGATGTTTCTAACGTACCTGATATTTTGAAAGTACTTAACAGCTCTCGTCTGAAGTGTGTTTTCTTTTCATAGATCAGCACGTTGGACAAAAGCATAATAGTTTAGTTGAAAAACGTGTATTTGGGACACACTGCAACGCAGTTCAAGCGCCTGGTAGACGGGCGCCTTAAAAGTAATTTGTCCAGGGGCAAAAATTTTGGTAAACCTCGGTCGATATGCAGCTTACATGTGCTGGAGAAGGAATGTTTGGAAGGGGAGGGGGTTGTAGAAACAGTTACTCCCTACCTGCTTGATTTAACAGGCCAGCCGGCGCTCCGCGTCGTATTGTCTGACCGTAATCCCTTCCTGGAACAGGACTATGCTATTATGAAATCCTAACGACTGCCAACTATAACACAGAAGGATGGTGGCGCAGTGGGAAAGAGTGTGAAATGAGTCATCTGTGTAACCGATGTCGATCACCCTTTGTGTGTGTGTATATTTTTAACTTAAAAAATATCGATAAAGCATGACACAACATGACGAAATAGTAGCTTTGTGATCTTTTAGAACAACATATTTAATAAACATGTTCATACCACATGGTGAATACTAGGTTACCGAAAACATTTTTTAGGTTTGAAATAGAGCATATCAATTTGGCATTAGGATGACATGATCTAACAAGTAACTGCGGCTGTTAAGTATAACCCAATGGGTAATTATACTGTGTTCATTGCACTTCTTACCAAAGAAAAGAAAGGCTTACGAGATCACTTTTTGTCTGTGTCTGTTTTTGTGTGTATGAACGTCTGAGTTTGTGTGAAAATGTGTGCTCCGACCTCTTGAAAACATTTTTATTCTTTATAATAATGTTACCAAACCCGGTACACACAAATCGCTTGGTAAGGAAACTTCATTCTTATAGTAGTCGACAAAGCCAGATGACTACCTTCCAAATTGTGGTCAATAACAAAATTAAAAAAGAAATTCAACCTATTTAAACCAAATTTGGAACTTCGAGAGTCGTCAATGCAACAATAAAAATTGTAGACTAATATTGTAATTGGTCCACAATGTTGGAAGCTAGTACTACTGGAAAAACAATGCTTTAATATTACATCTTGCGAACTACTCGACCTATTCCCACTACTTTTGGCATGTCATTATTACCAAGTAGGCCCCTTAAACGTAAATTATGTAAGTAAATAAGGTGCTTATTTTTTATATGGAGGCAATTAAAAAATTTAAAGCACTATATTACATCTCGGCAACCGTTCAACCGACTTGAACCAAATTGAATATGTCGGTAGATTGTCATGTTAGCCAAGAAATATAAGACAGGCACTGTTATTAGTCAACCATTTTTTCGGTTAATACAAAAACTTGAAAAGCAAACTTTTTACACCTGATTGCCGAGACTACTCAATGGTTACCCACAAAACAAGACCCTAATGTAGTACTGTAGAGAACCACTAAAACGCAAGATAGATTGAATACTTGACGGAAATACATTCTAAAATGTGTTCGTATAAATATATTATATTAAATGGATGTATTTAACACATTATTAGAATAATTTCAACAAAACTTGGCAAGCCATAAGTATCTATTACAGAAACCAAATATACCAATAAACATGATTCTTTTGTATGCCGATGTTTTGTAGTGCTGCCTAAAGAAATAAAGTTGTACGAAATAATATTTGTACAAAACCAATCATTAATACAACATTACATTACCAAGAAGCACAACAGTACACAATGGAAATTATCTGATTAAAGTATTTCGCTAATTACTTTCAAAATGGGAATACATATGTGAAGTTAATTTTCAGTTTTTGTTAAGTACATTCTTCTCTAGAGTATTTAAAATTTAGTTATTTTTCAGAATGCAGACTATATTCTTGCAGGAAGTGCTTTCATTTTTTGTGTAGCATTTCTGTGAATACTGTAAAAAAATTCTTGAACTTTGCTGTTTCGTCACTCGCCAGGCGGCATTTCTTGGCATCCCAATTTTGCGCGCATGTATTTGCGATTTCGGTGTCCGAAAAAACTTTCGACCGCAGTGCAAATTTAGGCATATATGCGATGTTGTGGAAGGTTTCCGCTTTATTTTGGTGTTGGTGTCACGTGTGCACTATCCCTGGTTCAAGCTCAGATGTGGTTTCAATTTCATTATCTTATTGTCAATTTGCGTACATTTTGTTGCAGTGTCATTTTTTTTTTGCAAGAATTCTTTATTTAGTAGTTATATTAAAATGTAAACTATATTCTTGCAGGAAGTACTTTCATTTTTAGTGTAGCATTAACGTGAATACTGTAAAAAAATTCTTGAAATTTGCTGTTTCGTCACTCGCCAGGCTGCATTTCTTGGCATCCCAATTTTGCGCACATGTGTTTCTGATTTTGGGTGTCCGAAAAAACTTTCGACCGTAGAGCAAATTGTGGCATATATGCGATGTTGTGGAAGGTTTCCGCTTTATTTTGGTGTTGGTGTCATGTGTCTACTATCCCTGGTTCAAGCTCAGATGTGGTTTCAATTTCATTAACTTATCGTCAATTTGCGTACATTTTGTTGCAGTGTCGTTGATTTCATTACTTTCCATGCAATTCAAAAATATTATTTGTCCATTGTGGTGATTTGCAGCAAATTAATTTTATTTTAATAATATATTTAATACTTTTTAATTTAAATTTGGTGAATGTTTTCATTTCGGAGAGTACATCTTTACGCATCATGTATGCCGCCATGTTTTTTCTGTTTTGCTGTTGCAGTCCAAGTCCACGTTCTTGACTATGGTGTGTAATCGGCCCCTCTGGATTTTTTTTATTTAAGGATTATAAAGGCCTATGGTAGGCACCCACAGCCATTATCGACAATTCCAAACGAAACACACAAAAAAAAATCTTCATAAGACAAAATATCCAAAAATCGATTATCCATTTAACTAACGAAAACAGTCAAAACGGCACAAATATAAACTGACGCCGCTACCCCGACGCCAAGGTCCAAAAAACCGAACTGTCACCGACGGTAGATACAGAAGAATTAAACCCTCGTTGCCTTGAAAACTACCCCTGAAGCAAAGTTACCGGGGAAAGTACCAGCTAGGAAATGACCACCTTCAAAGTTATAAATAAAGAACATCCCACATATTTTTTTTTTGCAGTAATGTAGCCAACAGCAAAGCCTACGGCCAAAAAACCAAGAACAGGACACAGAAAAATAGAGGATAATGAAGGAGAAATACTAGACGGGAGCCCAAATACGATACTTCTCGGTAGAGGCCCATCAACCATGGAAGGAAAGAAAGGCCATGGAACAGGGGATAGCAAGGAAAGAGTGGGCCGGCCACTGAGGACATCTAACAGGACACCAAATTGTTAAGATCAAATAAGAATACCGTGCGCAAGTAAAAACCGAGCGAGAACGACACACACAACCCGAGGGTCATGAAAAAGTACCGAAGGGTAAGAGACAGGAAAAATCATACGAAGTCTACGAATAGCAGCATACAACGAACTTCTATCGTCTCCAGTGGAACACTGAAACAAAAGATGAGTCAAATTTGCACTAGGTGCCCCACATACACAGGAAGGATTAGAGACTATATGAAGTTTATACAAATGAGACTGGGATGCATTAGGACCTGGAAGGAGACGAAAAGAAGTAACTGCTAAACCATGGGAACTACAATGTTGATATGTTTGCCGAGAATATGTAGGAAATAATTGTGCATATAAGGAATTAGAATCCGAAGTATAAGTTTCCCATGTCTGTTTCCAATGCCGAAAAATAAAGCAGAGGCTTCGAGACATTCTGTAAAACACTCAGTTTCACAAGTTCATCCACCATCTCATTCCCCTGAATTCCGACATGACCTGGTACCAACATAAAGAGGACAGGAACATTTAGTTTATCCAAAAGAACACACTGTTCCCGTATGAAACATATAAGCACTTCCTTATGGGGAGTAGGAGAAGACAAGGCCATAAATACACTGTGTGAATCAGATATAATCAGAGGATTTAAGACTTTGAGATCGTAAACATAACGTAAAGCCATATACACTGCAAAAGCTATGGCATAATAAATTGTGGCTGTAGAAGGGAGTTTAAAGAGTCCAGAACATTTATGTGAAGCATCGAAATAAGTATATCCAACACATTCGACAATTTTTGAGACATCAATATATATCAAAGTACAGTTGGGACATTCACCAACTCTAGCCTTAAATTCTTGTTGAAGAACAATGGGAGAAACAGATCTAGTAGGGGAAAGAAAGATAGGACAAGGAATACGAAACGAAACCTCATACTGCAAACTATAACAATCTAGGTGGAGGGTGAACGAAATGTACCTTCGTTAGTAATACTTTCGGTAGGACATAACCAAGATTGTCAACCGCCTGTACAATACCCCTTATGCGATAATTACGAGTACGAATCCAATGTTTACCATGCAACAGTCTATAACAGTCGGACAATGACATAAGGAAAGATTCCATATGAAATACCATAATGGGTGTAGAGGAGAAAGGGCCAAGAATAACTCTGAGGCAAACGCTCTGTATAGTCTCCAATTTGTTCACCAAAATAGTGGCAGCTGACCGACAATCGGAATACCGTAATATAAAACATACCGAATGGTAGAGACATGAAAAGAATGTAGAGCAAAAAAGCTAGAACCCCAACGATAATGGGCGAGAGCCTTTAAAATATTAATTATTTTGCGACATTGGGTAATAGCGTATTCAACATGGCTAGTCCATCCACCATGGGTCTCTAATAATATACCCAAATACCGTACCTTTGACACACAGGGAAGAGGATAACCTCTGATGGTTGGAGAAGGAAGTGGTGACTACGACCGTTTACACGTAAAATACAGGGAACGACTCTCATCCACAGAAAATTTAAAACCATGATCATCCAACCAAAGTGATAAAGAATCAAGGGCCATAGTCAGAGAAGTACAAGCTTTGTCATAGGAGATACATTCAACTCAAAGCACAATATCATCGGCATATTGAATAGAATGAACATGGGAGCCCAGGTGAAATATGATGTCTTGAGTATATAAGATAAATCGTAAGGGGCTAAGGGTACTGCCTTTAACCAAACCATGGGATACCTGACGAACAAAATCTGCTCCATCAGAAACTCTAGGCATATAACGACGAATGCTAAACAAAGAATGGATACATCGTATAAGGGTATATGGTAATCCTAGTTTAAACATTTTGTTATAAAGAAGTTTAAGATTAACATTATCAAAAGCCGATTCCAAGTCTAAAAAAACAGTACGCGAGACATTCCGGGGAGCATAAGCATCCCTGTTAGATTCCTACCTCTATGGAGAATCAGTTCACAATATGGCCGACACTTGGTAGCCGCCTTTGGAGAATCTCGCATGTATCTAGGGTGATGTTTAATGTTGTGTAACCGTGTGTTTAATAAATAACAATGTTAATTACATTGGAGACCACTTCTCTGCCTATTCATAATCTTCAAGTATCCCGAATACGTAAAATAATACAGTAATAGCATCCAGGGTACTAATACCAGAACGAAAACCAAGTTGTTCTGGGTGACGTAAACAATGATACTCTAACCACCGATTAAGCCTATGTTTGACCAATTTCTCAAAAAGTGTCCCCAAACAAGAATGCAGTGCAATCGGACGATAAGACCGATAGGTCTTAAGGCTGATAGAGGAGATTTACCAGGTTTCAAAAGCGGGACTTTTTCAAAATCTCTCGACACATCAGGGATACAGCCATAACAGAACACTTTATCATAGAATTGAGCTAACCAAACGAGAGTGGAGCGAGGAAGATGATTAAAGAGACCATAAGATATGTAATCCAAACCATGTATGGTATTACCTGCAGTGTACAAATAATGGCTTAATCTTCCACTTTAAATGCCCGATAAAAACCTGATGATCAAGTGAAGCCGCATGAGAAACTACTGAAGGAAAACAGAAGGTAGCATCCTCCGGGACAGTGTAAGGGGCAATGCGATCCATAAAAGCAGGGACAAGGGATATGGAATTATGCTAGGAATTGTTGCCCCTCTTTACTAGCACGAAAGGCTTTAAATTTACCCCATAATGTACGGGAGGGAGTAGTACGAGAAAATGAAGCACAAAAAGTATTTCAGCTAATATTTTTACGTTCAGACCACAACTTTTGCGCCTCTGCTTGACTTTTATTAAGATGTAGAAAATTGGCCATTGTAGCCTGGCGTTTACATTGGTGAAATGCATTCAGACGATGGTGATTAACCTCGTCACATTGTCCATTCCACCAAGTGAAACCCAGTTTCCAACCAACCAATACGAAAAGGGCGAAAAGGCATATGACTTTTAGCAGATTACAAAAGAGATATATGTATAGAAGACCTCATAAATCATGTTAATATTAAAAGCTGTAATCGGAGGGAAATGTGTTGTTGCTTCCGACATTAAGGAAGAGAATTTGCACCAATCAGCCCGATTGTATAACAATTGGTATCGACGAAATGTAGAGGAAGGAGACAGATGAGTTAGTGAAGAAGTGGTGATAATCGGGAAATGATCACTAACCCGTGTATCGTTACACACCGACCAGGTTAAGGAGCTGGAAAGTCTAGCAGAAACAAAAGTTAAATCAATTGCAGTTGAGTGGAAATGTGGAGGCCCGAGCCATGTAGGTTGTGTACTATTCAGTAAAGAAAAATATGATGTAAGTAAAAATTCTGCCAAATGGCGACCAGAAATATCCTCGAAGTGATTACCCCACAAACGATGGTGGCAATTGAAATCGCCATCTACAATTATAGGATATGGAAACTGGGAAAAGAAAGACGCCCAATCGTGTTCTAAACATCGAAATTTAGGATGGACATATTTTGAGACTATAGTGATATTGAAGCAGCCGAGAGTCAACCGTATCGCCACCGCAACAACACCATGGAAACTGCCAGGATAAGTAATATTAAAAATCTCATCAGCATGTGTATTCCTTAAATATATAGCCATCCCTCTGGCATCTTTAGGGGAGACGAAAGACTGATAGGATC
Source organism: Clitarchus hookeri (assembly GCA_002778355.1). Classification (NCBI taxonomy): domain Eukaryota; kingdom Metazoa; phylum Arthropoda; class Insecta; order Phasmatodea; family Phasmatidae; genus Clitarchus; species Clitarchus hookeri. The sequence continues at coordinate 20,401 of NQII01008267.1, forward strand.
TGATATAGAGAAGGGAGGTACATAACATCAGGGTTTCAGACAGTAGAACAATATCTGTATTATGAGCATCCACATAATGAAGGAGGGGAAATCTATTAGGCAGGAGAGATCTAATGTTCCACTGTATGGTGCACAAACCTGAAGGAAATAAGGGTAGCAAGAAAGTGGAAAACAATAGCAGACACACTCGCCTCAAAAAGACACATCTCCTTATAATAGAATTTGAAGAAATTATTGAACAAGACTCTCCCGGTCAAAATTATAAGTCTGACGTGAAACACGTGTCCACAAGTTCCTTGTGTCTACTCTGACTGCTGAAGTCACAACTACTACACCAGCTACACCGGGCCACACCAACCACATCAGGCCAAGAGTGCGTAGTGCGAGTCGACAAGAACGGAACTTGGACCTTCTTGCCGACAAGGATTATGCAACTCAAGAGACCACCCTACCCATGTATTACAAGAGGTAACTCTTTGAATAAGTGGGTAGGCGATCCACAATGCTGTTTACCCCAAAGCCACAGCCGTTAGACGCACTGGCAATTGGTCGTTGCATCCTCGCAGCTCGCGCAGCTGAATACTACACACCGAGTGATATTAATTGGCTGGTAGGCCAGAGCTGAAAAGATAAGTGCCCCAAAGTGTCATCCAGTAGTGTACAGAATTTTTACAAACTTATTGAGCACAGTCACCACATTCACAGCTACAGCCAGGGGTGTTTTTCATTGTATAAATGGAAATCAAGCATTGCATTCCACACCCCGTAGCCCAGGTGGACTCGTCCATCCCTTCAGTAGACAGCCACCTGGCAATGCTGTAGCCAGTGTAATTCAAACGCGTCATCGGAAGTGAAATGCAAACCCTTTTATTAAAAAAATGTAAGAACTTATTTAAGGTGTATTTATATATGAGTAATTATGTTTTCGAAAATAGAGATTTTTTATAAACACCACCAACATTATAACAAATAATTTAGTGTGGTGACATCAGCTTCACAACTTAAACATTAAGAGACATTTGTTAATAAACGGGGATGTCACCAATGTGTTTAATTTAATTCATACTATTTTTCACCATTATAATCACATCTCAGAGTTCTCATGTTATGTTTCATCGTTCGGTATTTGATGTCGGTTCTCGTAACTAGTGACGACAGTGGACATGACTCACCCAGTTCGTCTCAGCACCCGGACAAGACCGGCGGCGTTGGTCGCCCGCTCCACGAGCCGCCTCAGTAACCACTTATAGGCTGCAAATATTTAACATCAATAGTAATATGTTAGTCACCAGAACATTTGTATTATCTTTAATGTATTGAGGGAAGAGCCACCCGCACTCTCACAAGAGAGTTTGATGCAATTGCGTCTCAATATAAGACCATGTGTTGTTCACTATTTAAGTGCTGGGTCCATTATCATGCATCATTCACACATTATTCACCTGTAGCAAGAACAGTTAATAAACTGCTCAACCCAGTGAAATCAGTGTCAGTTCATTGTATGACATCCTTTGTAGCATCACCCACATTTCGTTAGCATAATTGAGGCATACAAGATGGTCATGGGCCATCGACCGGACGACCCTCATCATTAGCTCACCACTGAGTTATGGCGCCGGGCAATATAACATCCAACCAGCCCTGGTTAACCTTGACGACGTCAAGTCGAATCTTTTTTTCTATGGTGAACATATGCTCATTTGTGTCGATCAAAGAATTCAAATTGTCGTTGTTAAGTCGAGTGACTTCACGTACCTCAGCAGGCGGAACTTCTTCAGATAGTGGAGCACGAACAGGAAAAGGAATGTTGTCGATAGTATCCGGTTTGAATTGAGCATAATAGTCTCTAATATTAAATGAAGGAGTAACAATGTTGGAAGTCTCCAGATGTAGTGCCTTATAACAAACAGTATATCCATCGGACCTCACAGTGATCATTCGGGAGGATCGCGTGGAACTTTGTGTCACCAATGAATACGAAGTCAGAAAGATCGGAGGCGCTAACATGGGAGGGAGATCTGATGGTGCGTTCAGAGGTGGATATTGAGCCAATGAGGTGGGTGGGGACATAATAGGATGCGATGGTTGTTGTTGCACCGGAAAGAGCCTGAAATACGGCTTAAATTTGGCTTCAGCATCAGCATAAAGCAAGTTGTAATATGCCATGACACATTTTACCTCGCGTTCCATTTCCCAAACTGGGCATTTAGCCTTGCCATGTGCCATGTGTTGACCAGAGCAGTTCATACATACCGGAGTATCTGCAGTAGTACTTTCAGATTTAACATGAGGTTGAGAACAGATAGCAGAAACAAACTTTCTTTGTGCTGCAGTGTTTTTGGGTATGCCCGAAGCGGGAACACCGAAAACACTGCAACACAGATTGTACCCGAGGAGTGACTTTAAAGATCTTTATATATCATAATTTCAGTAGGTAAGTGTTGCCCTTCAAAGGTCAGGCTCACCTGTCGGATCGGTACGCGTTCCGATAAAGTTCCATTAACCACATGTTTGGATAACCTCTCAATAGATAAAATCTTGTAATCGCATTCTAAACCTTCGCGATTGTCATCTGTCAACAGATCGAGAGGAATGCAATATATCAAACCTTGGTGTTGTACAAGACTAGTAGGGATAGTTACAGACACATTCAAATTCGTTTGTAATTCTGAAGACATACACTGATTGGCTGCAATACCAGAAGTAAAAGTAATTTTCAACTCTGCTGGGTCTGCCCGTTGGATATGTAAAATATCTCGGTTGGGATGGAGTTTGCGACCCAATGAAATGGGGTGTAGATTGCCAATATTCGTATCTTGCGACTCAAAAAAATAAAACAAAAGGCCCTGGACTATCCCGAGAATACCATAACTGGGGAGATCTAACCTGGCTCGCAGTATTTAGAGGCTTCATCGTAGAGCCATCAATCCCTACACAATTACTCTTTGCTTGACGATTATCATTATGAGCTTGCCAAGCTGATAATTCTCTCTTATTTGCTGTTAGTTCATCGACATCCATTGCTTACCTGCGATTAATAATTATAGAACACAAAACCTAATTCGACCAGATTACCACCACCTAATTCCTGCAAACCACCCACAGCAATCCACAAGTCACTCATCAATCCACGACTGGAGACCACAACAGACTTGCTCTATTAGTTCTTCTAAACATAGTACTCTGCTCGACTTGTCAGATAGCATTGTATCCTGCAGCGATACTAACTTACAAGTCATCTCGGTAGAGGACGTGCCACTTGCAAATAATGCTTTCGGCCATGGTAATGTAAGTATATCTGCCGATGGTATCGCGTAAAACATCAGGATGTGAAAACAAAATAATAATCTTTTACTCTCTTCGAACAGTTCTTCAGTTGCAAACGATCACCAGATTTCTTATCATAGTCCTGGGACACTATTACAGTTAGTTTAGATTTGTTTTTTTCTTAATTTGTGTTGTAATTGTGTAAGGTTCCTAACGAAAAACTTTTTGGTGCTGGTACTCATTTTATAGGATTCTTTCGTAAAATGTATGTAGTGATATCATGGTTGAATTTTGCAAAATACAATGCCATAGGCCGAATAATTTTACCACAAAATAAAGTATTGTGAATAAAAAAATTCACATTTAATGAAAATTTCAGCAACGTACTAAATGAACTAGTTATTATGATTGTGTTATATAGACTACTGATATATTGGAATAACATAATCTGAGTGCGTAACATTTCAAGTCGGCTATAACATAAATTTTCTGGAGCTTGTACTCAGGAAAACATTTTAAATTTATATTTTGGAAAACTGATTCGTGGCCTTTTATTATTCTAGTTCCAGGAAGGTATTTCTGGGCTTCTAGTGAACATCAGGAAGTCAGTCACATTGTGGTATCATATTAACATATTACGATTTTTTTTTAAATTTTCTGTGCTTTTTGTTGAAAATGTTATACTGTAGATCATGTTAAACACAAATAAAAACTAATTCGTTTATTCGAACTTTAAAAAATATATATGTAAATATTTTATGCACTCTATTGAAACTGTAATATACAATTTGTGAAGCACAAATAAAAGTAACTACTAGTAATTCTTATTTTTGTAATATTTTGAATATATTCTCAACTCATAACATTGTCCGATATTTCCAGATTAATCAACGCCAAATGAACCGCAGACATGGTATTCTACGAAAAAGGAGGCGGGGATACATTTACCTGTGCCCAGGGGCTCAGGTAATGAGAAGGGGTAAAAATAAAAAATAAAAGGGGAGCAGCCACTCGGAGTTATGGGCAAAAAAGACACTGATGAAGGGGTCTGCGAAATATTAATTTGTGATGGGACCCGAAATTTCTGTCGATGGCCCGGACAACTGTGCTCAGAAGGTGTAGTTTTGGGTGTGGGATTCCGGGCTCGAATTCTGGAAAGAAATAAAAAGCACACACACAATAAATATTATAGTATTATCTGATCGCATTTAACTGTGTTATTGTTGTATTGAATTGTAGGAGGGTGTGAGGGGTGAATTTGGAATGTGCCATAATTTTATATTTATGCACAGGCCACGACTAAAGCTACAGCAATAAAAAATATTTAGCACCTTCCTAATAATTTTTTCACAAGGTTGTTAGCTGGAGTGTAGGCCTATACCTCAAAATTATTAGAGTGTGGGTAGCATAAAGTGTGTTAAATGTGGGCACAACCAATATCATATTTTTGAGCTAATATTTTACAACTTCAAGAAGAGTAAATTCAGTAATTCATCGCTTTGGAAAACTATGTACTCACAGAGTTGGCAATAACTTTTGCTTACGGCTTGCGCTTCCTCTTTTTCTTTTCAATATGGTTTCCAAAAATCTGCCGACCACAACTATTTGAGCTAATAAATGTAATTAGCATTGATTTATGTCCCACTCCGTTTCAAAACTTTTCCAAGCATTCGTGAATGCAATGCCCTGAAAACACTTCTGTGCAGAGATGCTTTTATTGATTTAATGCAATTTATGTATTTGGCGTGCGATTGTAAAATACTTACATCAATTGCTTTGGCATTTTAATTATTGTTATTAAAACATAACTTATATAGTCAGAGCTGTTAACAAAATATGTAAGCACATCTGATAGTCATCAGAGAATTGTGATTGCGTATTTCGTTAAGGATATAGGGAATCAAACCAGTGTGATAGCTGAACATGACTCTGATGCCGTTGTCAAGTTGACGATATGTTTGTTTAAATCTTGTAAGATCAGAAATTTAAAATTTCTTATAAGCTCGTATTTGTGTATGTGTATTGCATTTTAGTAGCATAGCTCTGTTGCGTGACAACAATTTTGCACAGAAAAGAAGCACATAGTTTAATTCTAGAAAGTGTAAACGATAATAATAAATATTTATTTATTTATTTATATACCATATATTCCATACAGCATACAAGTGTAGCAAAGCCATATTATGGACAATGGAAGAGTAATACTCTTCAAATTAATTAGGTAGGTAAATGGTTTTTCTATCCGAAGACAACAGAACTAGTATCATCTTATCATTTAGAGCATCGTTGTATGGGAATTAATATTTTTCATACTGGCAAACAACAGCAAGTAACTATGAATAAACATTGTCGATGTTAAAGAGGCAAAATTATAAAGCTGATAAGTTACAGCAGAAGATTATGTTACATGAATAATTTTGTGCAAAATAAGTAATTGTTATGGATGGCCTAGTTAAATAAATACAATTACGTTTTTAAATATATTCACATGTAGGAAACAGAGAAATAAGATTTTCAGCATTTCAAGACTTATCAGTTAACAACAGTAAGAGCAATACGACTTATTTTAAAGGAGAATGAATTCCTTTGGAACTGATATATGGTACCGTATAACAATGGAAAGAAATATTTAATTCCAAGAGTTGCATGTGCAAAGGCAGTAAGCAGCTATTACTTTCCAAGTGTTACAGGCTCATGGCTAGTTGAGCACTTTTAAAATCAACCTTTGAAAAATTTCACTGCCCTTACCAGCATATATATATTTTTTGGGTACATTTACTGGCATGCACTCAGTAAAGTTGGGAACGATGGAGGGAAATAACAGTAGTTACATTTTTAAAGTTGAATTGAAAGTTTTTTAATAGATGAATGAGTGCTGGAATTGTTAATTTCTTATTCTGTTTTTTTTTGTTTAAGAGCGTACGAATTAACAAATTTATGAAACATTTACTTTTTTAATAATTTTACATTTTCACTGGAATGATGCATAAATAAAACGATCAGACCCATGGCAATGTTAATAAAATTGTACATAGGGTGGAAGAATACACAATGTGCATACAAGCAGATATTAGGGCTTTGAGAAGTGCCCAGTTTACCGTGAACAACATGTAATAAATTTGTGCTGCCTGCAAAAAGGAAAACTGTTTTTATAGTTGCAGTGAAACTTACATATTTTGTAAAAGCTATTAAAAAACACTTTAATAGAGGAAGTCATTAAGTCAGTCTTCTTTAATATCCGCTCTCAAAATCTGAATACATAGATTAATTTTCCTTACAACGTTATTATATAAAATTTCTCAATGGAATATACATTTTGAACGTTCATCCTCACCAATTCTTTTTACAGTATTGTTACTTGTGAACCAACCTCTAGTCATATATAGACTATAGCAGGTTCTATACATTAGGATACTTAATATATACTGTGTACCATATAAGAAGGCCACATTCTTGACAGTTGACAATCGCCGTGCCTTTTCGTTTATGTATCCATTCGCCATCAACAGGCGTGTCAAGAATAGGCTTTAATGTGGCGAGTCAGCGCGTCCAGGATGTGCTGCTATGTGGCAATTGGTGAACTGCTTGGGTGGCGCTGCATTAAACGGAGCTTGGTGGACGTGTGTAGGGTCGTTCGTAAACGCTGTACACGAAATATATGTTACTTTAAAAATTATACAGTGCTCGCTGGAAAATTAAACCATTTGTATATGCGCATAAATATGTTATTTTAAACAACAAAACTATAATATGTTTCTGGGTGTAGTACAGGATAGGGATAACAGATAGCATGGAAGTGCATGTTGTAACAGATGGCGCACCTGTAACTCACAAGATGGCAGCATATGGTTGGAGAGTCTGGAAACTTTCGATTTTTTCGTTACATTTGGATACGGATCGTTTTATTATGCATCTAATTTTAAACATCTATACATTACTATTTTATCACGAAGTTTCGTTTCTAAAACTAAAAACTGCTGTTTAATGATAACATAAAATAAAATGTATTAATTAATCTACGAACTTTTTCTTATCCGCGTATTTTCTGCTTGTCTGATGTGCGTCGACACTGCTCTCAGAATAGCCAACATAATATTAACTTTTGTTCGTTCGTGCATCAGCTGATACAAGATTTTGTAAATGGCACGTTGTTTGTTTTGAATACATGAAATGCCACTCACTGACTGTCAGAATGTGGCCTTCTTATATGAAATGAATTATAGAAAAGTTGTTCGTGCAAAATCAATCGATGCTTCCAGAATGCCATCTACGTTGTCATGGGCTAAGGTGCCTCATGAAAAGTTTCGAAATACAAAGCTCAAAATTAAGAAAATCAAAATTAATATCAATAACAACGTAGTATCGGCTTGTACCACTACAGGAATTTCTTCTAGAAATTTACTAAGTCGTTCAGATCTAGGCCATACTCGTTGCTTCCTAATCGGTATCAGGTAATTTACAGAATATTACTGTGTATGTAGTTGGCTTTTTAACTTTTGATACCTATACAAAGTTAAAAGAACACGACTCATAGATTAGATATTTTATCCATTTTAATTTTTAGACTGAGGAAAAGTAGCAATTTAAAGTATGAGAGATTGTAAGACTTATATTAACATCTTAAATTAAAGAAGCGAAACACTTTTGTACCTATATGTTGCCTTCATTTTGCAAAGAATGGTATTTTTGTTTATATTTTGCCAACTAAAAAAGTGCAATCATTAGCATATTTAAAAAATTAAAATTCAACCAAAGTACACCCGATTAGTTCCCGTTACACTTGCCAGCTGCCCTTTTTTTCAAGGGATGACGGATTTACCGATTGCATAGATGACAAAGGGTAAAGAACTGAATTTGTTTTGGCAGGTGTGTCTGCACCGCATTTGTAACGGCATGTTGTAATGTGTAAATTTGCCCTGAACGAAGTTAACAATCATCAAGTTATTATCTAAGAAAGGGGATAGCAGAAAAGTAGAAAACTGCAGGCTTATACCTTTACTTTTTACTTTTTTCAAGTTTTTAGCATACTTTCCGCAGGAAAGAAAGGCTTTTAAAATCGCATTCCTGTCTGTGTGCCTTGGCGTGTGTATGAGTGTGTATGCATGTGTGTGTCTGTCTGTGTGTGCGAGTGTGTATGCATGTGTGTGTCTGAGCGTATGTGTGCCACTCCTCCTGTTCCAATTCAATTTGCAAACAGGGTACACATATAATACTAAGTAAGGAAACCTGACTTATAGCTTTCGACCAAGTCGGGTTCTTATTTTCAAAACGGAGGCCATTAAAAATTTTTGGGTGATATGGAAAATTTCGGAAACCATTCAAAATATTTAAACCAAATTTCGTATGCTCGCAGATTATTGCGTAAGCACTAAATTTTCAGATGGTTATTGTTGTTAATCAACCATTTCAGAAAATATCACCAATTTAAAAAATATATATATATATTACATCATATATCGAAAACTTTTAAATCAATTATCGCCCAATTTGGCATGTACGTACTACTACAGTAGGTCATATAAATGTAAATAATTGAACTTGATTAGTTATTTATTCTCAAAATGGCGACCATACGAATATTTTAAGTTTGTTAAATATATCTCCCATACCATTAAACAATTTCGACCAAATTTTGTATACTGAAAGTATATATATTACAAGTGTCATATTTACCAACAAAAAACCACTTTTGCCAGCCATTTTGGAAGAAAACGCCATACGAATAAATTAACTTATTATGTCATTACTCGGTAAATAATTAACCGATTACTTCAAAATTTGGCAAACAAGTAGTACTGATGCAGATGATGTTAAGTGAAATATTCTAAGCATGTTAAAAACTTATTTCCAAAATGGAAAATTAAGTTTTTATGTTATATCTCGGGAAATAATCTACCAATTCCTATATAATTTGGCATATAAGTAGTACTGAGGCAGATGATGTCAAGTGGTATGTTTTCAGCATGACAGACACTTATTTTCAAAATGGCAGTCATGTAACCATTTTAGCTTAGAATGCTATATCGTCGAAACCATGTAATCAATTTTAACTAAACCTTGTATGCTGGCAGTATATATAACTACTATCAACTGTATGTACATAGAGCATATTTTGTCGCCATTTTGTAAGATAGCACCATGTGAGTAAATACAGTTTTTTTTGTAATATCTCGGGGAACAATTGGCAGAATCCTTTTAAATTTGGCAAACAAATAGTACTGCAGTAGGTGGTGTAAACTGGCATGTTTTATGTAGGTCAGGCAATTATTTCCTAAATGGTGCTATATAAATATTTTGGCTCAGTATATTTGATTAACGAAACAAATTCCGACTTTAATTTATATGCTGGCAGCACCTATTACAACCATAAAATTTGTCTATGTATAGACTCATTTCTCTGCCATTTTGTCAGATAGCCCAAACAATTTTATCTCAAATCTCGGGAAACAATCAATCCATTCCTACAAAATTTGGCGAACATGTTGTACTGTGGTAAGTCATAATAATAAATGTGTTTTTCCAGTAGGACACACTTATTTTCAGGATGGCGGCTATAAAATCGTTTTAGTTTTGTGGGCAATATCTACGAAACTATGTATTTAATTTAACTTAACTTTGTATATTGGCAGAATACAATCATCGAAATTGCTACTATATTACCTTTTTGTCCTCCATTTACGAATATCACCCCTTGAAAATTATGGAGGTTTTATACCATGTCTCGAGGACCAATCAACCGATTCCACCAAATGTTACACTGGAACCTTGTTAATAAATTTGTACCAAATTGTGGACACCATAAATGCTACAGAAGACCATGTAAACTTTCATGATTTAAATGGGACACACAACGGTTTTCAAAATGGCAGCTTCATAAATGATTTATGTAAGTTTGTTATATATACTAAACAATTAAACCAAAATCAACCAAAATTTATATGTAGAGAGTATACATTAAATGCATCGTATATAGAGGCTCTTTTCTGGCAATTTTGTACGATATCATCAAAATAGAATATTAAGTTCTTTATGTCATACCAAACAACCTATTTCCATCAAATTTTTCATATAAGTAGTGCTACGGTAGGCCATGTATGTTGCTCAGTCACTTATTTCCAAAATAAATGTCCTGTAAATATTTTAGGTTAGTAAACCCTGTCATTCGCAACATTATACTGATTAAACCAGAAATTGATGCTACGAATCTGGCATCCATAATGTAGTGGATTGCACGCTAGCTCATAGTACTGGATTTCTTGGTTCAAGTCACGAGTAAGCATGTACGTATTCTTAATTGTCTCACTACTGTCAAATAAGTTTCTGGTTTCATTTATAATGTTATTGCTTTCAAAGAGAAGTCGAGTACATCATACCAACTCAGCCTTTAAGAAATTAATAAAAAAATTATTGCACCCATGTTGAGGAAAGTAGTCTCATTAGTTATATTAGTAACTTCTTGTTTATAATTACACACACAAGATAACTCATTGGTTATGAGCAAATATTTTAATTCTTAATAACGAAAAGACAAATTCCAATGAGTTTCTTACAGCTAATAAATTTAACCTGAAAATCTTTTAAACTGTAATGAACATTATGTATGTAGTGTTACTCCTACAACGTTCCTTGGGGGCTACATATTGAAAATCGTTTAAATTAAAAATAAGACATAAACTACAGCCCCAACAGACTTAGTAGAACATGTTATTCTTTCAGACATATGTCACCATTAATAACTAAAGCATCCCTCAAACAAGTGTATTTAGGCCACTTTCATGCTGTATTAACTTGTGTAATCACTTTGTGGGGCCATTTCAACCGACAGCAAAAATATATTGCCCCTCCAAAAAAGTCATTAAAATTTTATGCAACAAGAGAAATATAAATTTTTGCAGACAGCTTTTAAAGACTGAAAACATACTTATGCAGGATGACAACAAGTTTTTGAGATTCGTTTAGATCAGTGGTTCCCAACCTTTTATGAGGTGTCGCCCCTTAGTGGAAGACAACTCACCCCTGTCGCCCCCCTTCTCTTAATACGGTATACCCTTATTTAAATGTAAGAAACAAGTTGTTGTAAAAATAATAGACTGAATTATTCTGTTAAATGTGTATTTTTATTACTATATACAACAAATAATTAACCAATGAAGATATATACAGAATTCTTCCTCTTATCAGTCTCGTCTCATGAGTTTGAGTTCAATTTAAATTTTGGGTATCTTGTAAACCTGTTGAAGAAACAAATTTTTTAGAATTATTTCAAATTAAACGAAGAGTGTAATAATTTGGTGGTTATGTGGGTATTTTAAGGCTGTACCGTATTTTGGATAAAGATAAAAAAAAAATTTGTTCCCTCAAAAAACTGCTTTTACGATTTTAATGAAATTTAAGTATTGTCCTTTTGAACCCAAAATAAATTTCACCCGGACATATTTGTAAATAGTACAGTTCAAAGTATTTTTTCTTTTAGCTACTCACGTTGCTAACCCGTGTACAACAACCATGGAAAGATTACTTTAACAAAGACATCTTCTTAGCTGTGTACAAATACCTGAACTTAAATTGTAGATTGCAGAATGAGAGTAAAAAAGTTGCGTCATAGAATTTTACAAAATGTTTATAATTTCAATTTAATTATTTACCTTTTTAATGGCTCCCTTGTGCTTGGTGGACTGCAGTCAAAGCCTGAATATCCGGCTGTATGTTGGTCAGGTGAAGGCGCAAGTCTCCTTTGGTACAAACATCCAATTTGTTCCTTTGTTTTGTAAGGAGCTGGATGACAGAGCTGAATCCCTTTTCCACTAAATATGTAGATGGAAATGAAATTAGAAGGGATTCAACTATTTCCCACAGTTTTGGATAAGAGTCCATGAGTTTTACCCAGGCTAACTCGTAACCATGCTGCTTAAAAATCATCTTTGCCTCACAGTCATATTTCAGGTCCAAAAACTCTGTCTGCAAAATATGTTCAAGGGTGTCCACCGCGTCAAACGAAAAAGGATCAAAAACCCAATCTGGAATTTTAAGATTGGCAATGTCTTCAAATCTTGATTCCATGTCACATTTTAGCTTGTCAAGGTGGTCCGTGAAAGTGAAGATTTGGTCATCTTGAAGATTGAGGGATTCTGAGCATTTTTGTAGGGATGGAAACTGACACAGTTCACCACGATCTATATTGCCTTTTAAAATGGCAAACTTGGCAATGAAGGAACTGATAATGCCTTTTGCTTTGATAAGATTCATCTTATTTCCTTGCAGCTTCCTGTTGACCTCATTGAGTTTTTCGAAAATATCAGTCAGATATGCAATCTCAAATTTGCGAAGTCTCAACGCTTGACTCAATTCAGGGTCACAAGAATCGAGAAACTCATTCACTGTATCGAACAATTCAAAAAATCGCCGCAAACAGTTTCCTTTTGAAAGCCACCTCACGGCCGTGTGAAGGAGCAACCGCTCAAATTCCTCATCATTTTCATGGCACAGTTGTCGGAAGAGACGGTCATTCAGGGCACTGGCTTTTATCTTATTTACCCCATTAATCACTAGTTGAAGAGTATCATGCAGTATACCACTTAACTTTTTTGCTGCTAAGTGTTGGCGATGGATGAAGCAGTGTATGGTGATAACGCCTGGAACTTCTTTCTTCAGGTGTGCCAGAAACCCAGCATGGCGACCAGACATGGCGGGAGCTCCGTCTGTAGCGCAGGCGCTTACGTTTGATAGTGGAATTTCCTTTTCCTCAAAATACTCTTTTACTACATTATAAATGGATGACCCCTTCGTATCAGTGATTAAACTTCTTGCAAACAACATTTCCTCGGTAATTTCTTTTTGCTCATTTATGAATCTCACATAGGCCAACAAAATTGCTTTGTTATCAATTACAGTAGATTCATCAATCTGTAATGCAAATCTACATTTTCTTAACATGTTTGTAAGTTTTGATTCGACGTCTGCAGCCATTTCATCAATTCGCCTGGAAACAGTATTGTTGCTTAAAGGCACTGATTGGCTTATTTTGTTACTAGAGCCCTCGCCTAACATAATTTCAACAATTTTTTTTGCAGCAGGTAAAACAAGAGTTTCGCCAATCGTGTGTGGTTTGCCACATTTAGCGATCAATAATGCTACCTCGTAAGAAGCAAGAAGACCTTTGTCAAGATTGGTTACTCGTTTTTTAAATAGTTCACTTACATTGGTACGTTTTTCTGCTTTAGCTTTGAGCTCTTGAAAATAACTGACGTCTTTATTCATTTTGTCACTGTGCACTCTTGATAAATGTTCTTTCATCCGCGAAGGCTTCATGGCTTCATTGCTACTAAATGTTTTATCACACAAAAGACAATGTGGAAACTGCACATTTTTTGGTGACACACTAAAACCGTATTTCAAATACTCAGCTGAGTACTGACGACACTTTTTCTTCGAATCCATCATGCGCGGTATTCCGTACTTCAAAACTAACGAACGAATACTAAACAGATAAGCACAATGTAATCGCAATGTCACTGGCGTAGCCTACTAGAAGACATATGACACACTGGGGTGAGTGTTGTGATTAACACGAAGACTAGATGTGCACGCACTAACGACAACACGGCCGCAACACTACTAACTTGTGATGGTAATGATAGTGGAGGGGCAGGGGGTAGCGCTGTGACCTTGCCAGCTAAAAATAGCTGGTGACTCAACTACTTCGCGCCAATTCCCTTACCGGCGCATGACCAACGATTCCCTGAGGAATAACGCAACTCTATCTTGCACACCTGCTTAGTATAATACAGATTATATTTTTTCCCATAATTTCCTTAAAAACGAGTGAATTTGTTTTTAAAACGATACCGTGTTTCTGCGACACTTAAGATTCTACTCTACAGAAGAGTTAGTTTATTTTTCTGCTTTTACATACTGATCGCCCCCCTGTCGCCCCCCACAAATATATCGCCCCCCTTAGAACCCAAATCGCCCACCGGGGGGCGATCGCCCCCAGGTTGGGAACCACTGGTTTAGATGTTACCGATGAATTAAAATAGAAAAAAACAGATAAAATAGTGAAATTTATTAACATAATACAAGATCTACTTGATATTTGCATAGCACTTCAACTACATTGTCATTATACCAAAGAGATTTTCATTTCTCAATATATATTGTTGCCTTCCGCAAGAGTACAGAGATGTATGCAGTAAGGGCCTCGGTGGCTGAGCAGTCAGACTGCAATGCGAACTGAGTTCAATCCCCGGCCGGGTCACTCCCGGTTTTTCCAAAGTGGAATCGTGCCCGGACGATACTGCTGGTCGGCGGGTTTTCTCGGGGATTTCCCGTTTCCCCACCTTTTCATTCTGGCGCTGCTCCATTCTCACCTCATTTCACCCTCATCGGCTCTCAAGACCTCGATATTAAGAGCCACCCAAATCTCTCAACTAAACTATATGCTTTGTTTGAAAGAGAATTATGTTCTAAGGATTTTTTTCCGAATGCCCTGGTATGTACAATTATTCTTATTAGCTTGTAATGTGTAAGGCTTCTGCCAATATCGGCTTCTCAAACTTTTAGTTTCCTTTCTTTGCGAAATTTAGTCATGGCTAAACCACAAAGTTGCATTCGGTTGTGTATATCTGGTGTCATCCAGGGGCAGATGTAATCGTGATGCGTTTCGTTATTATCGGTAAGGGCTTTTGTCATACAGACTGATTACCTTATCGTTAAATACATTTGTATAGAAATTGGTGAGCGAAATTTTTTTACCATTCTATCTCGGTAATATTACTCTGTAGTTCGTTTAATTTGGAGGGCTTAATAGCAATGTAGTTATTAATACATTAAATACACTGAAGAGCCAAAAAAACTGGTACACCTGAGTTCAAACAGGCATGTCTGAAGGTACGCAGGAGGCAATTCACACCATGAATCCTGCAGGGAAGTCCACAAATCCAATCTGCGCCAATTTGAGAAAGGGTTGCACGTCTGTCACATTTAATGATTCTCATCAGTCGTCGTTTGTCCCGTTCTTTCACGATATTTTTCCAGCCACAGCGATGTTGAAGATGTGATGTTTTACCAGATTCCCGATATTCACGGTACACTCGTGAAATGGTCGTACGCGAACATCCAAATGTTATCGCTACCTCAGAGATGCTATGACTCATCTCTAGTGCGCCGACTATAACAACACATTCAAACTCACTTAAATCTTGATAACCTGCCATTGTAGCAGCAGCAACTGATCTAGCTGCCGACCGCATCGCGTTATTCTGATTGGTTCCATACCTCTGTTATTTGCATACGCATGCCTATACCAGTTTTTTTTTACTCTTCAGTGTATGTTAGCTTCACTAACTACATAATGTATACTGACCATTTGTATCTTTTTTACGTTGTTAGTTTATATTGAAAGTCTGTAGAGATAACAACACGTTAAGCACATTAGAAAGCAACTGTAATCACAATTGAAGTTATTATTATAACAAAAGACATGTAAGCTAACAACAACAAAACAAAGAGGTATAAGCATAGACAAATGTACTNGCATAGATAAATGTACTTATGACTATACAACTGAGTGACAGTTTGTCTCAACACTTCCCCC
The DNA here is from genome assembly GCA_002778355.1 of Clitarchus hookeri. Taxonomy (NCBI): domain Eukaryota; kingdom Metazoa; phylum Arthropoda; class Insecta; order Phasmatodea; family Phasmatidae; genus Clitarchus; species Clitarchus hookeri. Next base: position 36,260 of record NQII01008267.1, read on the forward strand.
CAAACACAACACTCCAAGTGACCCATGGATCCTCACAAAAGATGGTCGAGTTAGACTCTTCGTGAAGACGTCCACCAGTTGCTCTCCAGAAGGGACGTGCTCAAGAATGAACTCCCCATTCGCAAGTTTTTCTCTGACAAAGTGGAACCGCACGTCAATATGTTTCGTCCGTCTATGGAATTCAGGGTTCCTCATCAAACGTATAGCGCTTTGGTTATCCACAAATAAGGTTGGTGGCCGTCCGATGTCTGAAATCTCCCTAAACAGGCGAGCAATCCAAACAATCTCCTTAACTGCCTCACTTACAGTAATATACTCGGCCTCTGTTGTACTAAGAGCTGTAGTTCCTTGTTTTTGACTCAGCCAGGATATAGCAGTTCCTGCAAAAGTAATCACTACTCCAGATCTTGATCGATGGGACTCACAATCACTAGCAAAATCCGAGTCAGAGTAACACTTCAATCCTTCCACCACATTACTATTGTAAAGCAGACCATGGTTCTTGGTGCCTGCAAGATATCTGAGTACTCGCTTCACTCCAATCCAATCAGACTCCTTCGGAGAGTCAAGAACCTCAGACAAAATGCTTACAGCATATGTCAGGCCCGGGCGAGTTGTCATGGCCAGATACAGTAAGCTCCCAATAGCTTCAGGACAGGGAGCTCTCCCTTCCAGGGGAGCATCAGGCTCAAGGGATCTTCTCTCACAGGCCGTAGAAACAGNGCATCAGGCTCAACAAGGGATCTTCTCTCACAGGGCGTAGAAACCGGATGAGACTCAGTCATATTGAAAATCGAAAGAATATTTTTGGTGTACGATTCCTGATGAACAAATAAACTCCCATCCTTTCTCTTTTCAATCTGCAATCCCAAAAAGCTTTCAAGTCTGCCGGTAGTAATTTTAAATTCTTCTTTTAACATAGATAAAAATTCATTAATGTCAGGTTCGTCACCCACCAAGAGTTCATTATCCACATATATGGCCACCATAGGNTCGTCACCCACCAAGAGTCCATCATCCACATATATGGCCACCATAAGTTTTCGACCATTTTTGCATTTCTTGATAAAAAGACAGGGATCAGCTTGGCTTTGATGCAATTGCTGAGCAGACATAAAATTCACAAAACATTTATCCCAGCAGCGAGGTGACTGTTTAAGTCCATATAGACTTCTATTCAGTTTGCAAACTCGACCGCTTCCATCTTCAAAACCAATAGGCTGATGCATATAAAATTCTTCTTGCAATGTTCCATAAAGGAATGCTGTTTCGACGTCAAACTGTCCAAGTTCGCACCTTTCAGCAGCGGCAACACTTAGCAGTGCTCTCACGGTGTCATAACGTGCCACAGGGTAAAAGTTTGGCTGAAGTCAACCCAAGCTTCCTGGGTATATGCTCGAGCCACGAGGCGAGCCTTGTATCGGTCAACTTCACCATTGGGTTGTCTTTTGATCTTCAGCACCCAACGATTAGACGTTTGGTAACTCTACCAAACTGCACGTGTTATTTTCGGCCAATGAACCCAGCTCCCTTTCCATGGCTTGTTTCCATAAATGCTTTTCTTTTGACTTAAGAGCATCAGAAAAATTTATTATTTTATCGGCTATCAAAACATAATTCTTTGTCAAAAAAAAGGTGGGGCCTGTTTCACCCGAGAGCTCCTTTGAGGACTGTCTGTAGCCTCTCCTCTAATTTCCACCTGGGCAAGATTATTGTCTTCAAGTGGAGACAGTGAAATAACAGGTCTTGCTGTTCCAACGTCAGATGATGGTTCATCACCTTGTCTCCCTGAAACATCATCTAGCACATCACATTTCACAAATTTTACTAGTGGGGATTCTTTTTCAAAGACTACGTCTCTTGACAAAATTATGGAGTCATCAGTAAAATTCCACAAGCTATAACNTAAAATTCCACAAGCGATAACCATTATGATCACCTGTATATCTCACAAAAAGACACGGCGTGCTTTTCTTGTCTAACTTTTGTCGCTTGTTTTTGACTATATGCGCATAGCATTTGCTTCCAAAAATTTTAAAGTAATCCATCCTAGGAGGTTTACTTTCTGTCCACAGTTCTATAGGCGACTGTGTGCCCTGACCAGTGGGTCCTGTTCTGTTCAACACAAAAACCGCTGTATTAACTGCTTCAGCCCACAGGTTTAAGGGCAAATTCTTGGCGTGAATCATGGATCTAGCAGCCTCAACAAGGGTACGATTTTCACGCTCCGAGGCGCCATTCTGCTGAGGTGTGTACGGAATAGTTTGACGAACACCAATCCCATTGTCTTGAAATAGCTTCTTCATTTCGGCATTAATATATTCGCCTCCACCATCACAGAATAATTCCTTTATCGTGTGTCCAGCTGCTTTGGCTTCATTAATAAATGTGGAAAAGCATCCACTTACTTCTGATTTACGCTTTAAGAAGAAAACTCTCCTAAATTTATAATAATCATCTTTAAAACAAAGAAGGTATCGAGAGCCAGCTAATTATTCTTCTTGAAAGGGTCCACATATGTCACTATGTATCCATTTCCCGCACTCAGAAGGTCGATCTGTCCGCTCGTGAAAGGGGTCACGATGCTGTTTGCCATAGATACATCCCTCACACAATTCCTCATTCACCTTCACATCTATTCCCATCTGTTTCAAAACACTTCTCACATGTCTCTTATTCTGATGGCAAAGTCTCTCATGCCAAAGTTGAAGTGTTTCCCCAGACGATGCCAAAAGGACAGCTGCAGCCCTCTTAGGTACATGGATTTTCATGTCTAAAGCATAAAGCCCTTCAGATGTTCTTCGGCCAAACAAGAAGGATTTCCGTTCTTTATTAAACTTACAGCCACTTTTATCAGCATGAAATTGGAATCCTTTATCTAAGGCACGACTGACAGAAAATAGGTGATGACTGACATCAGGGACATACCAAACGTCCTTTAAATGATTTAGCTCCCATCTGCCATTAATCTTCATATCAACAAGAATATCACCTTGTCCATAAGCCATGATGGTATCTTGGTTTCCAACTTGAATATATTTAGGAACATGAAAACTTTCAAATGTCTCAAAATTCTTCTTAGAACTGGTCATGTGTTCAGTGGCACCTGTATCCACAACCCAAACATTTTCATTTAATAATTGTTTCTTATTGCTACAGATAAATGCTTGTCCTTTAGATAAGCCAGAATCTTCATTTTCCTGAGATCGCTTTTGGGTAGGACAATTTCTAGCAATATGGTTGTCACCATTACATTTAAAGCACTTGAAACTCTTTCTTTTAGGTTCACTAACTTTAGAGACAGCTACTTGCTTACTCTTATTTTTAACATGGCTTTTGGCAAGAAGAGCAGTTTCATCACTACAATCAGTTTTATTTGGTAACTTCATTTCAATTAGTCTAAGATGCTCAGGCAGACTATTCAAGGTTCTACTCTCAATGGGAATACTCTCCCATACACTTTTACATTCAAAGTAAAGAGGGGGCAAGGTAGACATGATTCGACCCATCAAAATCAACTCTGGAAGTTCAGATTTCGCAAGATTTTTTAACTCAACATTTAATTCATTAAAATCTCGCTGAAGGCGTGCAACATGGGTCACAATACTTTCGCAGACTCCTTCATTGGAAAAGAAACATTCCAATAGTCTGTCTACTCTTTGACTAGAGCTCTGTTCGTAAGTTGAAACTAATTTGTCCCAAATCTCCTTTGAAGTGGAACACGAAGAGGTCATTTCTTCATTTGTTGTATTTAAACTACTTATCAGAATCAGTTGAGCCAGTAAGTCTTTGGTCTCAAAGCTATCTTTATTTCTATCGTCATCAAGCTTCAACTCACCTGGCACAACATCCAACACCTTATGGTGTCTCAGTAATAAATTAATCTGCCTCTTCCACCTGGTCCAGTTGTTTTGTCCTTCCAGTTTCTCCACCTGTGCCTTGAAGTCGTATGTTGCACTCATGGTGAAATCTAACACAATCAGGCTAATTTCTACAACACGCACAGTCCACGTATACTGGGCCCATAACCTATTGAAGGTTTGTAGAAATAACAGCACGTTAAGCACATTAGAAAGAAACTGTAATCACAATTGAACTCGATGTTATAAAAAAAGACATGTAAGCTAACAACAACAAAACAAAGAGGTATAAGCATAGACAAATGTACTTATGACTATACAACTGAGTGACAGTTTGTCTCAACAGTTTACGAAATTTTTGTCGCTCCATATTTTTATATGCTTGTGTACACATTATATATACACATATATATATATATATATATATATATGTGTGTGTATAATCTGATATGCATACACATTTTATATAATATAAATATAATATTCCCAACTTCTAAATTACATATTGCATGAGCATGAGTGATTAATCGTTCAACTCTGAATTTGTGTGATTTAGGGTGTCAACACAGCATTGTCATATAATTTTTAATTTGTACATCACATTATTATTTTAGTACTTTTTTATAAATAATTGAAGTATATCAATAAGCCCTATAATTACCTAGGAATATAAACATCGCAATACCTGTATTCAGTAATAGCATGTGTTACTGTAGGCAAACTGCCTACATGTCATTGAAGTAATGATCTTATGACAGTTTAAACTATGAGTTATTATGGATATAAAGATTTTATTACGATTATGTTAAGCAAACTAAAAACAGCTAGTTATCCTAGTGTTTCTATTTATTTACTAGCTGTGCCCGCGGCTCCGCTTGCATGGACTACGGAATTATTGTTTAGGTTTTTTTTAATAAGGTCCCCCCCAGCCGCCAACTCCTCCCTCCCACGACGCTTCCACCCGCCGCCACCATTGCTCTCCACGTCCGCGTATGGTAAACCGACTCGCGAAAGTAACCTTTTGAGATATTTTCTAGCGATAAATTGTAGCTAATATCTACTTTCAGTCGTCCAACTATTTCTGTGTAAAGAATTACGTCGATCTGTTGCTAGGTGCAATGTTCCATTGCTATTGCGTTTGTTCCCTTTTTTATTTTCCACTAACAATTTTCCCAAGGGAATGAGAAATTTTCTAGGGGTAAAAAGTAGCCTATGTCACTTCCCAGCCCTCCAACTATCTCTGTGCAAGAATTTACGTCGATCCTTTGCTCCGTTGCGACGTGAAAGAAGGATAAACAAATAAACAAACACACTTTCGCGTTTATATAATAATTATGCTATATACAGCAAGGATCGATATATTTTTCAGTAACATAGCAATCGATAAGTTATTTTCTATATCGATACTTATCGATCGACGTGAATTTTTTCACAGATATAGTTGGAGGACCGGGAAATGACATAGGCTAATTTTCGGGTTTAAAGTAGCCAATGTCGATACTTATCGATATATCGATTTATATTTATATCGATAATTTATTTTCCGTGTTGATACTTACCACACTTGGCCGACCGTCCCTCCCTTTTTAGCTATCTCCAGGTACTCGGGATCAATCTTTAGCTTCCCGTTCCGATAACTAAACACAAAACAACAGGCCCTCTCAAAAGTAAACATCTGTGGTTTAACACCCTAAACACAATAGAAAACTGTAACATTTCACTTTACATTTTGACTGCACGTTTGCTTCTCGACATGTTCTCTCTGGAGCCTGGCGCAATGGTACTGCCAGGGATAAAGTCAAGCACTCTTGACTTCACGATTTCGAAAAGTTAAAACTTAAAGTCAAAAGTCAAATAGTCATATTGCCGAGAATCAATCAAAGATTATGAGGGATGAATTTTACTTTAAGGCGATTTTAATTTCGGTATACTGATCGGGCTTTGGTAATTTTGTCTTGTCAAAATTAAGAAATAACGAACGAATGTTATGTGAAGTGGAAATCAATGAATTGATACTTATGAATACAGAAAACACATGTTTTATTTGTTTGAAATAAAAAAAAAGGTACTGCCTTTTAATAAAAACATATTGATAAAATACATTCTTGGGTGTTTATAATGATTTACTCAAGAAGATGAACATTTCTACGATGTTCGCAATCTCAATCTTCAATTGTCTGAACTTAGACTACAAGTTTGTATTGTGTATCGGCAGTTTAGTTAAACTTATTGTAAATGTGTAAGGGCCTTGACTCTGTATCCTAATGTAGGCAGTACCGTAGAAATAAATTCAGTAAACAAATATATGTGACAGGTTCTCATGTTGAGTTACTACTCTGTACTTATATGCTCCTTGTTTGAAAACATGTCACATGAATATACAATTTTTCGTGCACAGCAAAGAAGATAATAGAAAAAAATCGAGATAAAAATAACACAGGACACATATTTGCAATAGAGAAACATGGGTACGTCTGGCAATATTTACGGCATTAGTGGAAATAACAGGTTACACCTTTAATAGACGAGACATGGTAGGCGAATGCTGTGGGCGATGTATTGGCATGTATCACAACCACTTAGATAAAACATTATTGACATAAGTGATTCTGTAGCTAACAGCAGGCTCGAACAATTGTGAGTAGATGTGAAATACAATCATGACAAAATAGCAAATCTGTGGTTTAAATATAGTAAGAAAATACCAAACTAAATAAAATATTAGGACCTTGGACCTAATATCAAACTTCTGCATCTCAAAACTCCTTGACAAAGTAATCTATACACAATTAACAGAATACTTAAATGCCAATGATTTGTATTATAAAAAAACAGTCGGGTTTCCACCCTCATCGCATTCACTTACTTGCTGTGTATGTGTATGCGTGTATATATATATATATATATATATATATTTTTTTTAAATATACAATTATGTGAATTTTATACATTTATAATATTTTTATACTTTTATATCGCCTTCGATACCATAAATCATGTAAGGTTACTCGATCAATTAAGCAGCATGGGCTTTTCAACAAGTTCCGTTAAATGGGCGAAAAAATATTTTAATTGTCGTTCACAAATTATAGAATCATAAACGTTTGTCCAAATAAATTTCTCGTATGGTGAAGTCATCAGGGATGGAGTGCCACATAAATCTTTCTAAGGGTCCATTATAGTAGTTAGAAAATAGCGGTTCTGCACCATCTGGCGACTGGCACAGGACAAGAGGACAAGCCGGTAGCCATCTTGGATCACGTCACAAGGCAACCTCCTACTCTGTCATTCCTCGCCAGCAGCAGTCATCTTAGATTTCCCACCCACTCTGTCATTCCTGGCTAACAGAGCCCATATTGGTATCTACTTCATGCCCTTTCATTCTGTAAGGGTGGTTTTCTCAGAGTCCTCCCGATCTCAATAATTTTCTCATTTCCGCCTTGTCCCTACATCATACTCTTGCATTCCATGTGAAGAGTTTTCTTATATTCATGCCAGTCTCACTCATGTTCTATCTCTTGTTGTCACCCACATCCTATTGCTTTCTCCTGTCACCCAACCCTGGGGTGATCTCATGCGCCTTCCGTCTCCCACACCTAGGTTTTCTCAGAGCCCTCCTGGTCTCCTTCCTGTCTCGCTCTTTCGTTTTATCCCTCGGGTGGTTTTTTCATATTCCACCCACCCCTCTTACAATCATGCCAGGGGTTTTCTCAGAGTCCTCTCAGTCTCCTTCCTACCACTCTCGTCCATCCTATCTCTCGTCGTCACCCATGTCCTATCCTCCTACCCCATCTCCCTTACCTGAAATTTTCTCATATGCATCCCACTCACATCCCCTACCCCTGGCATTTCCTCAGAATCCTCCCAATCTCCTTTATTGTTCTCCTACCCCTCATCCCTTGAGAGGTTTTTCTCGGAGTCCTCCCACCAGTCTCCCTACCTCTCATTCGTTCTATCCCTCGGGGGGTTTTCTCCACCTCCATCACCGACACCAGTCGGCCACCACCGTAGGCATCCGCCTCACTTGTCACCAGAGAGTGTTATTAGTGCTACATGTCGCGGCTAGGAGTGCCGGTATCAGAGCAGTTATTTATTTTTTATTAGTGTTGGTTCACCATGTGTGTAAAAGATACTTTAAAAAAACCGACAGTCTACCAAGTACCACGGCCACAGTCCTGTATGTTCGTAATATAACAAATAAGCGTACATCTTTCTAAAAACTAGCTTTAAGTATGTCAACCTAAGATAAAATTAACAATACAACGAGTGCGCGCGCGCCCAAGCCGACATGGGGTGGAATGTTGTATACACACTACCTCCCTGCGCGTATGCTGGCCCACCACCATAATGGAAAATATAGGATACTTAAAAGTAGTAGTCGTGTGTGCATCGCAATGTGGAAAAAACACATCACCCAACACGAGGCTCGCTCGAACAAACATGCATACTAAATCACCTCACATCTGTGGGAGGGCGGGCAGCGAAGTGTGAGGTCATCTCTGAACTCAAAGCGACTACCCGCATTTCCTAGGCGCGGCCCCCAATCGAATAGAGGAGGAAGAGCAGCATTGAGCATGGCCATCTCCGAACTGCATGTTCAAGCCTGATTAATTTGTAAAAGCGGCGGCACGCATTGCCCAGGCGAGACCCCAGTAACAACCTGTGCAGTAATCACTGCACATCTGTAGGAGGGTAGGCAGCGAGGTACGAGCTCATTTCTGGACCCATTAATTTTTTTTAAAGCGACGACCCTCATTTCCCGGGCGCAGCCCCCAGTAGAATAGAGGAGAAAGTGTAGAGTTGTATGTGGCCATCTGCGAACCTGCCTGTCCAAGACTGATTAATTTGTAAAAGCACTGGAATGTATCGCCTGGGCGTGATCCTAGTAACAACCTGTGCAGTAATCACTGCTCATCCAAAGGGGGGTAGGCAGCAGGGCGCGAGCCCATTAAGTTTTCCAAAGCAGCGACCCGCATCGCTCGGGTGCGGCCCCAGTAATTACCTCACATCCGTAAAACTGGGTTACGTCTGGTCCACCCTACAGTCTGGGAAAAATAATTCCCACCCAGGTCATGCCCGCCCTGTAACAATGTTCTCCAGTCTGACAAAATAAACACATGAGCATGTAGCACACAGAAATAATATAGTTTATGAATTAAAAATATTCACAGCACAAGTTCTAAAAATGAATTTATTTATACTTAAAAAAAATACATTCAACTGTGATACTTACAAACACCTCTTGCAATGCTATGTGGGACACATCAGAAGTGCCATCGTCCGTACCCAGCAATTGTGTCAGCAATCGAACCCTAACAATTTCATTAACAGCTGACTGCCTCGTCGCTGTAGTACATTCCTAACTAAATATACATCAGGAAACTTAGTTGTCATGATCTCTTGTTCGTAAAATACACCCTACTGCTGTACACCATTCAAGTCGACGAAATTATAGGTCACCAATCTTTGCTTTAGACTTGAGTCAATCCATTCTCTTCTCATTTATAAACACATTCGACAGCAAAGAATAATCCTTAACATCCACTGGTTGCATGCGAATGGTGCGATGTTTACGATCATTGTAGTCAGATATCAAATGGGGTAGTAAGTTCAGCCATGTGTAACTACCCCGCGACGAAAATTCTCGCCACATGTCATCCTTCAGAGTGCAGTTAAATCGTCCCACGACGGAAGCCTTATTATCACCGAATGTACTGTAGTAATTAATTTTATTTGCAGCCATTAGAGAACGGAAGCTGGGATTGTAGAATTCTCTGCCACGATCTGCTTGCAAATTTTTAGGCGATCCTTTATCTTGTAAAACAGTTTTCATCGCATCGGCCACATCGTCGCCTCGTTTNACTGTCCACTAACTCCATAAATAAGCAACATGTAATAACGATTGTGATCATATATACTAATTCAAAGACTGTAATTTCAATACTACATCACTTCGGTTAGCAAAAAATGGTTGACTTTTATTACAATATATATATATATATATATATATATATATATAGCCTTTATTTACAGCAGCATACGATATCATTACAACTATGTCTCAGCCTGGTACAGATTTCGCAGCCCAAAGACGAGTACTTTTTGCCTACGATAATTGTGATATGCAGGCCTGTGAAGCTCAGCGGTGATCTGTGCACGAGACGTTGTTTCTGAGTATGTAGCCACTGTTATTCAATTCTTCTACAATATTCACAATTTAATTTGTATGCGAATTATTGCCAGTGTTCTGAGATGCAATTAGCAGTCGTAGATATGATATAAGCTCATATTTACACCGTCCCAGAATGCATACTCGAGCTGGCCACCTCCATCAAGCTTCGAAGTCAGACCCGATCCGCTCGCTATTCCAACGTCCGTAAACAGGTCGGCAAAAATGCCAAATTTTGGATGTTTCTCATTCTTATAAGCATTGCTAGAAGCATAATTTATTGCCAAATGTGCACTCGTGAGGCTAAGTAAATGCTTGTACTGGTGAAGTATCTTCCTCGAGAACCCGCCAGGCTCGCGCTTAAACAGCAATTCGCAGAGGCCTGGGGATGCTCGCAGTGCTTCATCGTCTATCTGTATATTATCATTCATAGAAAAAAATAGCTTCTTCCCCAAGAACCATTTCTTGTTATGTCTATAAACACCATATGTTCCATCATAAAACTCATTGTGTATGAAGAGAGGTAATTGCGAACGGCTGTTATGCGCAATTGAGATCTGTCTACGTTTCCATGTAGCTAAAGACAAATCATCATCATCATCTTCTTCAACAAATGCAGTATCCTCCTGTGGAAGTATCTTACACTTCCTTCTTCTCCTGCATTTGATGTCCCGGTTCAGTCTTCATTTCAGCAGGGGGAACAGTTTGTTGTAAAATATCTAGACGAGATGTGAACGGTCGGAAAGCCTCTTCTAATGCGGCATCACACTCTATGTCTGTAGATACTTGAATCGCACACTCTCAATTACACGATGTAAATCCTCAGCGATAACGACTATTGTACTAATAGTAAAATCAGAATGTTCATAGTATATATATTCAGGCGATGACTCTACGCTCGATTAGCTTCGTAATATTATCTTCTGGCATGGAGATTCGCTGGATGGCTGCATCTCGCATGTGTTGCAATGTGTCCATTTTTCATTGTCTGTGCGAAATGCATTTAGCACACGACCAATCCTGTGCCGTATAAGATCTTCAATTTCCGCGAGCCCCACACCCAAGAGATGGATGCATGCCTCTAGCTCCTCGACCATGTGAGTAAGGACTCTAATAGATATTCCTTCTACGACAGAGCTGAGTTTCGATTCCAAGTGGGCCACAGTCTCTAGCTGAGTACTTAAAGCTTTCAGCTTACTCATACCCGCGGTCGATACACTAAGGTGTTCGAATAGTTTAGCAAAAAGGGCGGTGAAAACCTCGCCGTCAACCTGCCAGAGCTTCGTCTCTATAGCCGAGAGCTTGTCTCCCAAAGTGGTCAGTTTGCCTGCACCCTCGCTCGCCACATTAAACATTTCTCTCTTCCACCGCCATGCCGGTCCTAGACGTCAAAATCACCACTCTTAAAGTGTTGAAATCACTCATGATACGTTCTTTCACTAAGAGCAGCCTCACCGTACGTTTTCTTGAAATGGAAGCATAAAATCGACAATTCCCGCACATGCCAAGCATTTGGCTCGAAAACTGACATCTTCGCTCGAGAATAAATTTATGATGCAAACACAAATTCACTAATGTGTGATTTCGTTATGTTGACAGATGTCCAAGCCTACTGTGTGACATTATTGATCTACATATTCCCACCAGCACTTTCTGCTGCAGCCATCGATCGAAAAATGGTGGGAGCAAAGTCGTACACCTGATAAATTTATCGGTTTAAAAAATATTAATATACAAAAAGTTGAATGTTGAAAAGTTTGGCAGACACAAACTCCTAAATAATATTAAAAGAAATATTGTTTGTTTCTTCTTTCACTTCAGAAATTATGCAAGTAAAATTAAATGTCTGCTTCGTTAACTCTTTTCCAGTAGAGCATATTCTTCAGTCAAAGGGATAAATATGAGCAAAATTACGGAGTTGTAATTTGGCAAACATTAAAATGAGAGCAAAAAAAATGCTCAACATTATTATTAGCGAAAATAAATCATATCTCACTATACGTTGCTAAAAACGAAGTGGCACATAATCTGCCTTCATTTTAGCAGTGCAGAAACTAGTAGACTAAATAACAGAAAAATTATCAGAAATTGCTTGCTACAAGCCATTGTCCTCACTGAGCTGTTGTAGATATTCCTCTTTTATAGTTGATGTCTGCAAAAACTCCAATTACCAATTTTGCTAATTTAGACAATTAAAACACATTAATCAGAAAAAAATTCGCAACAATTTAATTGCACAACAATTTACTTACATACGTGACCATTTAAAAGCAAACATGTCCTGTGAAATCATATCCTTTAGCACATTTGTACGTTAAATCGTAGTAAACCAACACTTAACACAAAGTTGACAATTAGGCTGTTTTCCTATAGTAACGTCAGAACATAAATAACAAAAGCTTGTCTCAAGTAAAATACCACATTTCATAATAATAAAATCGCAATGCCAGTAAATTAAAATACGATATGTTACACTGGTACTAAGTACAGAAGCACTGAGAATACAAAACATCACAAAATTTGGTTTGTGTTGTGTAGGTATGTGTTTATTAATGTAAAAATTGCATGAGTAATTTAAATTTAAGTAGTACAAGTTGTATCTGCAACAATTGAAGAGATTTGGGCGTCTCTTAACATTGAGGTCTTGAGAACCGATGAGGGTGAAGCATGGTGAGTAAGGGGAAGCGCAGGAACGAAGGGGTGAGGAAAACGGGAGGTCCCCGAGAAATCCTGCCGACCAGCGGCATCGTCCAGCATGATTTCCACATGCGAAAATCTGAGAGCGACCCCACCGGGTATCAAGCACAGTTTGCCTAGTTGGGAGGCGAGTAATCTAACCACTACACCACAGCGACCCTTAATTGTACCCGAGCCTTAATTTTCTAAGCAAAATTATCTCATTCGTTTCTTTTAGAGGATTTTTTTTTGCCAATACTACCCACAAGTCAAAACGATATCAAAATTTCACCAACTCTGAACAAATGCGAGCCGACATTTTTTTAATACATAGGTTTTGCCGAATGAGTTCTACACATTTCTCGTCACCAAAAATAATATTATGTAATTTGTTTATATATATTTGGTACTGCCACTTTATAGTTGTTAAAACACAAATTACATAACATATTAGCAATTTTACTGACCTAATTGTTCCCACAATTTAAACAAAATATTTAATTGTAGTTGGCCTTGTGAGTATGTATGGCTCCCGCCTACCTGGCGCTTGAACTGCTTGCCCATGAAACCATTAAATGCATCTGCGTAGCCTGGTGGTACAGTCCTCTATCGGCAAACCCTCGAATGTGTACAATAATTATAAACGAGCAAGTGTACAGAATTTTGTTTTATTAGCGCACTGTTCGAATTTTTGTTGTGCATGTTATCCCTCGTCTTTGCTAGATGGTGTGGAATGGTGACGCGTGCTGTGTCCCTGCTCCCTTTGTTCGTTCTTCCTACTATGTGCCCTGTACTGGGAATGGATCGGCGCCCCAAATACGGCAGCCACCATCCTAGACTCCACTGGAGATGGTGTACCCCATCTGCGCTAAATCCCAGGATTTTCATATTTCATGGTAAATACTGCAAATTATGTGAAGCTCCACAAAAATTCGTATTAAGTGTGATTAGTAATACCCATATATAACCTTACATGTGTTATTTTCCCAATTTTCGGAAAAATCGCTGTTCTTTTTAATTAACTTGTAATGTATTTTCGCATCTTTACTATATTCAAATTTTAATTATCAAAGATGTTTACCACACAATGAAATTTAATGCCTCTGAGTTCGTAATATAATGTGCAATGTTCACTTAAAATAGCATTCATGTTCAAACCGTTTTTAATTATTTTCATTACCTACTTTGTTTCCAGCAATTGTTCGTTATTTTAAAGTTTTTTGACATCTACTTTTGTCGAGCACAATTGGCTAGACTATCAAACTCCAAATAAATTTTAGAACCAGTCGAAACTTCAATTGTTTGATGGAAACGGTAGCCATTCAACATGTGAGACATGTGGCTGCATTTAAGATATTTCGAAGATGTCATTAATGTCATTTCACACGATCAAAAATTAATAGGATTCAATAAATCGTACTTAATTTATTGAACTAAAAAAATCACTTTATTTATCTTTCAATGAATTTGATTAGGCAATTATTAAGTTTAGAGGTTTTTTTGTAAAAAAAAAATTCCAAAAAGTGGTATATTTCCACTCTACTATTATGCAGAACACAAATATACTAGGAGCATTAAGGTACGACTAATTTCTTAATATATGCCTACCTAACCTAACAGAATCTAACCCCATGATAGGTGAATCACTATTTTATATTTTAAACTAACCTAGGAGTGTTGGGTTTTAAACTAACCTAAGATTGTAGGGTTTTAAACTAACCTAGGATTTTAAGATTTTTAAGTAATATAAGATTATACAATATTAAGCAAATATCCGATCAACACCCTACAAACATAGACTAGACGGGAACCCTACAATCCTACATTAGTTTAAATAATTGCATCCTAGGTTAGTGTAAAACCCTACAATCCTAGGTTAGTGTAAAAATGTAAAATAGTGAATTACCCATCCTGGGGTAAGGTTCTGTTAGGTCAGGTGGGCACATATTAAAGAATTAGTCATACGTTAATAACGCTACTATAGTCGTGTTCTGCGTTACCTACCAATTATCCTAGGTTAGTTTAAAAAGAATGTGAAATAAAGGGGTAAAAATGTCCGGAAAACCTTGTTTGAATTACATAATATAACTAAATTTGCACATAAAGCTACCTGTTAGTTGAGAATTCTACAATCCTAAATTAGTTTAGAGTTGTACGATAACACATTTTTAAATTAACCTATATTTGTAGGGTTTTACACTAACCTAGGTTTTTTTTTGTTTTACACTAAACTACAAATTTAGGATTTTAAGGATTTAAAGGAGCTGTAAAACACACCAAAATAATATCAACTTACTCACCAATGTAAGCAGGTGGTACAATACCTCTATGAACGGCCAATTCCACCTGACCTCACTCATTGAAACACCATCTTCCACAAAGAGCCACATACACACATATAACGCACTGAAACACTTGTTTACAGCCGAATATATACACAGAAGCACTCGTTAATAGGCTAATATGACGCACAAAAGCACTCTTTCTTGCTTTCTCAGTTTTAAATTCGCCAGATTAGGATGACAAGAAACATACCGGCAAAGGCGCGATGGCGTCTGACCAGGTTTAAAATGTTTAGGTTAAAATGTTCGAGATGACATCCGTGGTCACTAGGTAGCGCGGAATTAGCAATGCGCAGCCTTTATTAATTGTGGTAGGCGTTAATAGACGTAAAAAAAACAAATATCGTATGTTTTAAAATATGTTCTACTTATTTTAACATTATGCCCTCTTGAATATGAACAAGGTAAGTTGTGCAGAACCCATTAATGCAACTTTTGTAAGTCTAGGAAGTTTCGTTCAGAAATATAAACAAACTGGCTGAACAGCCATTTCGCAATTTTGGTCAATTTTTTCAAATATGTTGACTTATTTTAAATCTACGCCCCTAGTATATCCGTGTTCTATGTGAGTAGTAGAGTGGAAATGTACCACTTCTTTAGAGTTTACGTTGTGAAGTTTGGGGCGTGGTGGGGGGTTTACAGAAAAGCTTCTACGATTCCACATAATAATTTATTACAAATGTTTTAATGAAACCAGTGGAAGGAATATCAAAAGTAAATTTTTAGATTCATCTACGACTCATGCACGACACGAAAATCATTGGCTAAACGGCAATAAACTTTCTTTATATTATTTACAATTTCTTTTTAAATACATTAGTCCTTTTTTTGTATCGAATTTAAAAATAAATGCACACAACTCTTTTATTGTGAGATTATTTGCACTTATATTATTGGATAAGATGTGATTGATGATTGAAAATTTTTATTAAAGAAAATTTAGATTATTTCCAAAACGAAAAACTTGAAGGAAAAGGACACATTCAATGAAGAGAAAATTACCGACATTTTAAGGTTTGTACGACGTCGTACTGCTTTCAATGAATTCAATATGAATAATAGTTGAAGGTCGTTTAAATTTTAAGAGATCGTGAAAGTGCCTTTAAACTTTTTTGACCAAACTTATTGGAGGCAATATGCTCCTGTCACTTAATACCAAATTCTCTTTGTTTTTTTCATGTTGTAGAACTGGGCTGTTTATGAATTTTTTTTTCCTCGTGAGATTTCAGCACAGGGAAAATGGCGCGTATTTGTTTCGGTTTTCATGGTGTTATTGTTTATGTGCTTAATTGCACTAAATGTATTGATGATTTTCACAACATTTTGTGAACTATTATTTATCGAAAATGACCAATCAAGATGGATACTGTGATGCTGATCATATTTTCAATGGGATAAAATATTATGTGACTGGAGAAATACCAGATAAGGTAATTTTAAATTTGGTTTCTTTTAAAATATAACGTAGATGGTAAATGCTTGCGCCACTTTTCCGCAGATTTGGTATGAAGGCAAGATTTGTAATTTTTACGTTAAAATAAATTATTGTATAGTTTAGTCCATGGAAATTTGCACTGTGAATTTAACCTTGTTTACATGTGATTTTGTACTTGAACGCTGATTTCCGTATAATCAGTGGCGGTTCCAGGAAGAATTTTAAAGGAGGGCACAAAAGTGAAAATTAATATAATACTTTGTTGGGTAATTATGCGGTTTTGGGGCTTTTCGGTAAAAAAAAAAAAAAAACACCCCGAAAAGTGGTATAGTTCCACTCTACTAATTACGCAGAACACGAATATACTAGGAACATTAACGTATGACCAATGGGTAATTATGCAGTTGGTAATTATTAAGTTTAGGAATTTTTCTGAAAAACACAAAAATAATTCAAAATTATGATATATTTATATTCTACTAATTACGTACAACACGAATATACTAAAGGCGTAGCTTTAAAAAAAGTACAACATATTTTAAAAAATTGAACAAAATTGCGTAATGAGCAGTATAGCCAGTTTGTTTACGTTTCTGAATGAAACGTCCTAGACCAACAAAAGTTGTATTAATGGGTTCTGCACAGCTTCCCTTGTTCATATCCAAGAGGGCGTAATGATAAAATAAATAGAACATATTAAAAAAAATTGCTAAATATGTTTGTTTACAGCTATTAACATCAGAGGAATTATACCAGCCCCTACCTAGGTGAGTAAATTTACATTCTTTTGGTGTGTTTTACGGTTCCTCTAAATCCCTACAATCCTACATTCGTAGTTTAGTGTAAAACCTAAACATCCTAGGTTAGTTTAAAAATGTAAAAAGTGATTCACCGATTGTGGGGTTAGGTTCTGTTAGGTTAGGTGGGCACATATTACGAAATTAGTCGGACGTTAATGCCCCTAGTATATTTGTGTTCTGCATCATTAGTAGAGAGGAAATATACCATTTTCCGTGAATTATTTTTATTTTTACAGAAAAGCCCCTAAACTTAATAATTATAGTGCGATTCAATGTCGTATTCTGAAAGCTCACTTTCGGACAGTTCATTTGCAGACCATATTCGGACTTTGTGTATGTGATGTCATTTGACGTCAAGATTTGGACACATTCACTGGTATGGCCGATTGTAGACAGGCCTTAACACAGCAACAAAAATGCCATGTATGAACATTAAAAACTGAATAATACGTCAACTTTAAAAACTATGATATCATGCACTGATACTCGCAAAATATTCACAAATTCTCAAGCCTTGGATTTAATACTGCGACAGTAACAGTACATCACAATGCGTTATGTCATCAGAAAACACATCACAGACGAGACGCACCTGCCATCTGTCGAGCTGTTACAGCACTGCCTAAACAGTGTGTCCTGTTCCTACCGCATTTCGGTTATTTCCTGGACGTCTCGTGTGCCTTCCAGAAGGAAAAAATATACAGCAGCGTGGGCACAGACAGTCTGTGCCCCAAAGCTGCTAAGAAAATTGTTGTTCGTGCCTAAAGTAAGGAGACACTATTCGCAGCCTGGTGATACAGAACTTTGTGTTCAAATATGCTACTTTTACACTTAAAATATATGCTATGGCATGTTAAATTTGATTTGCCCCTGCACCCATTGACAAGAGCAGCCCCTGCATATAATAGTCTTGTATCAGCTCTTAAAACTAGTTTTGAGGACAGATTTTTTAAAATAAACACATCTTGAGATTAGTTTGAGACTTGTGAAGAAGTAATTCTCAGCTGAGTATGTTATTACGATTTCATGTCTTGTGACCAGTTTTTACGCTTCAATAGTCGACTCTTGAAACTATTGTTTATTAGTAGTCACTGAAACTATCAAGAGCCACAAAAACTTTGTCGGCAAGTCACTTGAGACTCAATTTTTTGCGCTGTGTTAGGTTATATGTAATAGATTTGGTTACAGTTGAGTATGAAAATGAATTTTCCTTGTAATATGCGTGTGAAAACACACATGTTTTTGGTATCAAACGATAATTATAACGAAGTATACATTTAATGACTGATATGAAAGCACAACTGCAGCACTTTTATTTCAAAAATGTCATCCTGAATAGCAGTAATTAATTAATTTTGTTGTTTTTTTGTTGTAAGCATAGTTTACGACAACACTGATTTGATAATTATTTCTACTGCAGTTTATCCGAAGTAAAGGATAGTAGTGTTTTTATAATATTGTTTTACTTTTCCAAAATATACTTACCCTATCTAGCTATAAATTTACAAACTACATTTATTATACATAAAATGTTACATCACAGTACGATGATATTCCACCCTAATCATTGTTATATAACATGTCAAACAGTATAACTTGTTGAACTATAAACAAGATACAGTATTTTCGTTCGGTGTTGAAATTTTGAAAAAATTCTCTTTTTAACTTTTTACTGCAGATTTTCGGCATGTACGTGAACCTGATATTACTTTCAATTATGTTTTTATATTTTACAAGTAGAATTGTTACTGTTTCTTCAACACTGTATTTTTAAACTATGCATTTTGGCACAAGAAACGAGAAAAAATATAACTTAACACAAGAAACAGTTGAGAGTAGCTGCAGACAAGCGTACGTCCACAGAAAAAAAAGCCTCGATTTTTGCTTTGGAGGGACCTTTGTGAAGCAATACGTATAAAAAAGCATATCACAATCTAATATCACTTGAGAAGAGAAACTTACTAATTTCAGCTAAGTATGACAAGAACTGACCATTAATTTGCGTGAGTCTCAAAACAAGAAACTCATCTCAAGACTATCACCTGATACAATCTCAAGAAGAGATCTGAGAAACGTCTATTAATAGGGCCCAAAGACCCAGCATGCAACACTTGAATGCATAAGCAAACCACATAAACGGAACGAGCGGGCGAATTGGGATGAATTTCTGCTATTTTACAAATAATTTGCGACTTGCAAATTAATATAGAAATCTTTTGCAAATTAGCAACATAATGTTTATAACAGACACATTCAATTTTTAACTTTCAAACAAGGTTTAATGCTACTTAAATTGTACTGCTGAGCCATATTNTTTATAACAGACACATTCAATTTTTAACTTTCAAACAAGGTTTAATGCTACTTAAATTGTACTGCTGAGCCATATTTGTAGCCACCTCAAATTCATGGTCTTGTTTTCTTACGGTAACAATGTTCACAAAAACATCAAACCAAATACTTGATTCTTATTACTTTGCTAAACTACTTGAATTTATTTCTATGGAAGGGATGGAAGATGTCCAACTTTCTTGACATTTTTTGTATGTATCAGTGTACATTTACATTCCATTGCAGATCGAACATGAACATATTGTTTTACATGTTGTCTGCTTATGTTACGTAACTTCTGTGCCNTTTACATTCCATTGCAGATCGAACATGAACATATTGTTTTACATGTTGTCTGCTTATGTTACGTAACTTCTGTGCCCATGTCATGGTAAAAAGGGCTTGAATGTTGCTGTAAGAAAACTGATATCAACAGTTGATGTTAACAGGTAGGAAAATAAAAGGAGTGTTGGTTTTATAGAGAGGAATTTTTAAAATGATGTTTTCACAATTAATGTTTGCTGTCGTTGATTAGGCCCCTATATTGTCAAAGAGCGATTCTGCAGAATTGTTATTTACATTAAATTATTTAATAAATTTATGGTTTCGGGTGTTGAAAACAAAAAAGTTTTGATGTGTGTTGTATTTAAGTCCACACAAAACTGGTTTCATTGTCACAACAATGAACATTAAGCTGACTTCCCAACATGGGGCGTAGATAAGTCTGTAGAGACCTAATCAAGAATCAGACTATACCCGAGAAAAGGGGTCTCACCCGTACCAGATTGCCGAACTAGTCAGGCTCAAGCAAAGGCTTTAGGGAACTTAAAACCCTATGGCACCCTCTACATCATTAATTAACCCGCAATGAGTCCAAATTCCGAGGTCGAAAAACTAGGAATTGTCGAGGGCGATTGTAGGAGCCAGTTCGAAAGAGAGAGCGAGGCGGGAGAATGAAGGACGTTTAGCAAGGAGCGGTTAGTGAAGAAGTAGGCTACAACCGCCCATTGGAGGATGAACGATAGTGAAAGTGGCGAGAATTTTCGAGAGACGAGTGACGAGCGAGCGAGTGCAATCGAGAGAGCAAAGGACGAAGACGAAGCGAGACGAGAGTAGCGAGGAGCGGGAACGGTAGGGAAACGAGAGGTCATTTCCACGGGACAGGGGAAATGATGTGGGGTAGGTGGACAGGGATGAAAAACCGCGCCTACCGATAAGAAAGTTAGGTCATGATTGCCCTGAAGGAGGGTCAGTGTCAATGACGGAAGAAGTAGGACGGGTGAAAAACAGCGCAGGCAGGANGGTCATGATTGCCCTGAAGGAGGGTCAGTGTCAATGACGGAAGAAGTAGGACGGGTGAAAAACAGCGCAGGCAGGAGAAGCGGAGCGTCGATAAGACACGCTTATCGGGCCACAAATGCTCAGAAACGGAAAACACAAAAAAAAAAAAATGAACCGCAGTGGGTCACTAGGTCACGGGGCAGTGACCCAAGGAAGGAAGATAGTAACCAAAAGCAATAAAAGCCGCAAGGCCACCCAGTGTCGCGCGTTATCAGTCAAGAAGTAACACAGCCCTACCTGTTATCTACTTTAATAATACACCCGAGCGCCGTGCGTTATCTCCTTTAATACACGCCGGGCGGAGAGATAACGTCGCCACTGCGCCAGCCGATACGAAGTGTGGAGAGCCGGCGATAATACACCTGAGCCACAGCGCCGCCGTGTGATAAGAAATTACTGTCCAGAAAATATACGCGCACGGGAAGATGAGTGGAAAGGGGAACGAGTGAGAAGCGAGAAGAAAGCGGACGTAGAACAGACAGTAGGCGAGAAGTGAAGAGATGAAGAAAAGTGCACCGACCAGAAACGAAGCCGGGAGACCGCAGCCACATCCCAGGACAGGCCTGCAGTCCAGAGATGTCAATCCCGAGAGAGGAAGGAAATGCATTCTTCCCACCCTCACCGCAAATGCCCAGGCCCACCCAGGTTCCCAGTGCGAGGCGCAAGAAGAAACTACCCGCAGCCAAAAGAAACAGACTCTGTGGGTAAGTGTACCCATGTCACTCGCTGAGACAACTAGGGCAGGTTACCCGACCTGCCAGCCAACCTAAGTGCGCCACAATTTAAGTGTGACAAGAACTGTTTACAGTTTGACCAGTGAAGTTGGGGCCTTCAGCCGAAAGACGTGTAGACGCCATACTTACGTGTGACTGAGTGTAATTTAATTTAATTTAATTTACAAGGTACCCAATATATGCCATCAGCCGGGCACCGGAGTAGAATGTGTTCCTAAGTTTTTTACCGAGAGAGTTGTATGTTTACATTTGCCTAACAGCCAGACCGCGGGCAACAGTTGAAATATAAAGATAAGTGTCTTTTTTTTTTGTTCTTCCACGACCTATGAGTCGCCTTAATAGTAAAACGTACCATGAGTCAGTGTGCTTTGTGTGTTATCGGAAGTCTATTTGTTAAAAAGCGGCATGAGTGCCAGACATTAGTGTGAACTCTTGAACAGAGTTACTAGCCCAGTAGTTAAGAGTTGTTTTCCTTTGACGACCTGTGAAGTCGTCTTTAACGTAAAAATTAATACCTGTCACCAAAACGTAAAGATTGCCAGCTGTGCAATACATACCGGCAATAAGCCACCTGTTTGTTTGCATACATCAAGAATGTATCTGCCTTACCAGGAAACCGAAGCACAGAAGAACGACTAAGGTAGAAGTGTAGTGATCTGGATAGATCACTGTAGGTCATGTTGTGTAACCCTGTAAATTGTAACCCTGTACAAAGGTGTAACCATGTAAGAAGCTTTGTGTAAGAATGTCCGAGAAGTGTATCGCCCTATGTATTGTATTTTTTTTTGCGAGTTCAAATAATTAGCCAGGCAGTCGACGGCAGAAAGAGAACCCAGTTTTTTTGTGAATAGAATGCCTTGTGTTTGGTAAACCGCAGAGCCGGAGGGTCAGGCCCTTTTTACAGGCAGGGGCACGCCTGTTAACCTTAGAGCCGTGCGCACCCGGAGTGACGACAGCGGGGCGACCAGGTAAGAAGACCGCGAAGGAAGGGACAGTCAGTGGAGGGGGTGTCACAGCTTCCAATTGGGCCGCGGGACAAGCCACACGAGAAACACGTCGCGATAGCCAGGCCAGAGGCTAGGCAGCGCAAACACAGAATAGGTTAGCTCTACAGAGATGCAACCATATACCGGAAACCAAGATTTTGGCACGCAGTGTGTCAGCGCCGAAAAGACGAGAGGGGAATTTACGCGTGGCGTAATTAAGAGTATTAAGAGAGCGGCGCTGTCACCAACCAACCCCCCTCCCCACTAAGCCATCTTAAAACAGTGTAGAGAGACATGTGTCAGTCGTAATCACCGCAGAGAAATGTCAAGCCCGAGGAAGGAGCATGTGCAGGCCTTACATGTGTCCTGCAGCGCAGTCCTCCCACCCACCTCCCCCTCCCTCTTGCAAGTCCGTAAAATTTGTAACGCTGAGAAATCATGAGATATGCAGGTGTATGATGCCTGAAGTTGAAAACACGCACCGAGAAATATCTGACAAGCTTGGGAAAGGGTGCCACCACTCCCCCCTACNTGAAACGTGCTTCCAGGCCCTTACACGTGTCCTGCAGCGCAGGCCTCCCACCCTCCTCTCCTCCCCCTAGTAAGCCAAGTGAAATTCGTAACGCTGAGAAATCACGAGATAGTCGTTCACGTAATTCACTTGAAGTCAGAAAACACGTACCGAGAAACAGCTGACAAGCTTGGAAAGCGTACCACCAACTCCCCCCCCATCCCAACCTTCAGGGAACTATGGCACGTTTTAGAAGTGTTTCGTTGTACTGCTTCCTCCCACCTCCCCCCTTCTCTCAATAAGAGAGACATGTGCAGACAATTAGGGAGGGAGGCTAGAGAAGGATATAAGCCTCTTTGCAGGGAGGGTGGGGGTCATTTTAATATCGCCGCGCAGAGAGGTTAGTTTGGGAGCAGTTCATCGGTAGACCACCGCAGAGTTCGTCAGTACTGCACAGAGAGAGGTTAGTCGCGCCGAGAGAGTTAGGCCGGGATATCGGAACCCGGCCACGTCTGTCAGTCGAAGTAACGAGCAGCAAGTGACGCGGAGTTTGGTACCGCCACACCGGGATGCGCAGGAAGGTAGTCAGTCGCGACATTAAGGGGTCAGCTAAATCGTGACGCGAGACGCAGGGCCGAATCAGAGACAGTTATCAGAGTCACGTCGGACGAGTAGTTTCACCACGTCGGGACGCGAGTTAGCCAGCCAGTTACCGTATAAGTCAGTCCGTTACTACCCTAGGCAGAGAACGGGAGCGAGTGGTGAGCTCCAACGGGGGGCGCCAGGTCGAGAGGAAGCCAGCTGTGTGCAACAAGCCAACCACAGAGGGTCTTTAACCAGGCCATCCAGTTTAGCAGACCTCATCAACTGCCGGAACGTATTCGGGCCATCCAGCTCACCAGACCTCAACTGGCGGAGCAACTACCACGCAACATGTGCAGATAAGTAACCCCGTCGTCACTCAGGGACCTGTCCTGACACCTAATGCCCCTACAGCATCGGAAACGTAGCCAGAACATTGTAACCAGCCCTTCAGGCCAGAACTCACAGGGCCGTAATGTATGAGTAAATCCTCGGCAGTAAGTATAAAGTCCCGCAACAGTACCGGGAGTGTATAAGTAAATTCCGTTTAAATAAACCTGTTCTAAACTAAGAAGTTGTGATGAAATCATTGTGTGATTTTTCCTCAAATCCCAGGCACCCTATAGTCTGTGCCACTGAACATTAACCGTATACTCTACGAATCATTCTGTACACATCAGATGGGGAGCACCTTAATGTGTTAACCTTATTTATAAAAATTATACAATCCCTAATCTTAACATAAACTAAAAAGAAGACGACGTTACTTGTTTTAATGGTTTCACTGATGATTGATGATTTCTTACGGTGTTACTGCTGTTGTTGACGAATGTAGTTTGTCTCGTACCTGGAACATCTGCGTCGTTAACTGGAACAGCCGGTAACGTGTTGCGTCTCTCATAGACACGTGTCGCTCGTTGACACGTTTGGAACTGCCAGCCGGTAACTTGGTTATGTGATGTTTCGATGTTTGTAGATCCCCAAGTCTTCAGGTGCGGTTAATCAAACCTCACTGCTGGGTCGCCATATTTGTAATGTGGCAGCCTCACAGTTAGGCGCCATATTTGTAATGTGGCATCACGCTGTTTAGGGCCGCCATGTTAGTAACATTCCACGTCTGGGTATGACTTCTGGAAATTACCACTTGGTTAGCTCAGTTGGTAGGAACATGAAACTCTAAAGGCGCCAATAAATATTAATAAAGTCCAATGTTTGTTTATTACTCTGTACTTTTATTCATCAATCCAAGAAACAGTTCACATATAATCGTCAGGTATGCAGAGTATGAACTGGTTTACAGGCAAACCAACAGAGAGCAGCGCCACAGTCGTTTAATTATTCATTTACGTCTCGAAAACTTGCCTTGCAAGAAAAACATACAAAAGTAGGAGGGACGTCTGTTCCCTCCTGGCACCCTATCGACCTCCCACACCAGCGGAAAGAATTTATTAGATTATCAAATGTCAAGAATGAAGTTTAATGATTTAGCGGTCGCGGTGCTTGCCGATGTGGGCGAAATCCGTCACGCACGATGCGTCTTCCTTGGCTGCTTGTTACATTTCTTACCCCGGCGACAGACACACAGAGTATTTATGCTGTGGGTCTATTGCCTCTCCTCTCCACAGATAATGGCATGGCTGCCGGCCCATCCGAACTGCATCATCGGTAAAAAATAATCAACCCTACTAGAATAAAAACTGTTGACCTGCAGTTCGGAAAACTTCTGCATAGCCATCCAAACTGCATCGTAGATAAAAGATAATCGAAACCTTCTAGAANGACCTGCAGTTCGGAAAACTTCTGCATAGCCATCCAAACTGCATCGTAGATAAAAGATAATCGAAACCTTCTAGAACACAAACTGATGATGCAGTTTGGAAAAGCTTCTGTCTCTCTAATGCTGACGCGTAACAAAATCTGCGACTTTCGAAACAGCAAACGGATGTTCGATAACAAACTACCATGATAAATTAAATACCACTGCTTTAAATTTGAACCAGATAACAATTTATGACGCCTGGCAAAGCAAAAGAAAATTAACCACGTATCCCGAAAATTAATATATTCCGTCGGTACAACGTCCTTGAATTTTATGTTATGGCACAACTAAATTATTCATACTAGTAATCCGTCCCTTGTTTTCCCATGTCAAATGTATCTCACAACGGGATCGCCAAACGGGGGTGTGGTTGAAGACACGTTTGCCGTCATTGATACACAAAAACAAGTGTTAATATGCTAGATGTGTTTAGGCCTACAAAGTATGAAACGTAGAGTCTGCGAGCCAATTCATGATGTGACATGTCTTGATGGTTTATAAAAACTGAAGCAGTGATCTCATTTTGAATGTTTGTTTAACATATATATATATATAAATACACACACACACACACAGTCATTTCATTATTATGACCACTTGCTAGTATCCAGAGTAACTACCCTTCGTAGCACAGACAGCAGCTAGACGTGTTGTCAGTGCCTCAGTCAGGTGTTGATAGGTCTCCACGGGTATCTGGAGCCATGTTGTCTGCAGTGTGTCCCACAACTGTTGAAGGATGCGTGGTGGAGAAGACAGACGGTGAACACGACGTTTGAGGTGGTCCCACAGATGTTCAATTGGATTGAGATTGCTGCTGTTTGGGGGCCAGGGAAGAACTGTGAAGTCTTGATCTTGCTCTTCCAGCCATGTGCGGACACTTCTAACCGTGTGGCGGGGTGCATTATTGTGCTGGAAGATCCCATCCTCCCANCATGTGCGGACACTTCTAACCGTGTGGCGGGGTGCATTATTGTGCTGGAAGATCCCATCCTCCCGAGGAAAGACATTCATCATGTACGGGTGGACGTGATCGCCGAGGATGGATTCCTAACCAAATCGATTAAGAGTGCCANGCTCTTCCAGCCATGTGCGGACACTTCTAACCGTGTGGCGGGGTGCATTATTGTGCTGGAAGATCCCATCCTCCCAAGGAAAGACATTCATCATGTACGGGTGGACGTGATCGCCGAGGATGGATTCCTAACCAAATCGATTAAGAGTGCCANAGGAAAGACATTCATCATGTACGGGTGGACGTGATCGCCGAGGATGGATTCCTAACCAAATCGATTAAGAGTGCCATCCACACGAACGATGGGACCTAGAGAATAAAATGGGAACATTCCCCAGACCATATCACGGCCCCCACTGCCTTGTGTTTGTCCAGCAATGAATGCAGGGTGTCTGTTCTCCGATGTTTCTTGCCGGACACTCTGATGGTTAACCGTTCTATGCAGCTGAAAACTTGACTCGTCGGAGAATGCTATCCATCGCCAATCAGCAGCAGTCCAGTTGCTATATTGTCGAGCCAATTCCAGTAGTTTTTGTTGATGCATCTGTGTTAGCATGGGTGCAGTCACCCTCCGTCTACTCCGGAGCCACATTCACAGAAGGGTTCGGTGAACTGTTGTGGTAGACACGTGTCTGGATGCTCCCTGGTTCATTTGGATGTTGAGCTGTTCCACTGTAGCCTGTCGGTTGGCCTTCATGCACCGTTTTAGTCAATGCTCACCTCGGACATCAATGGCGCGTGGAGCTCTGCAGTTTCCAAGATGGTTGTTCCCAATGGTGCCATTCGTCCACTCACAATACACCTTTACCACAGAGGCACATGAAAAGTTCACAAACGTTGCTGTTTCTGAAATGCTGCCCCCCTTCGATGATCATCCCTTTCTGCAACTCGGTTAAATCGCTTCCCTTACCCATGACAGCTGGAAGCGCAATGTGTACAGCCAGTTTGTCGGTCACATTGTATATCCGCTTCACCAGCCCATGTTACGGGCCATACAGCATGGGCTGTGAGCTGCAGATGACACTTCTAGCAGGTGGTCATAATAATGTGATTCGACTGTGTATATTATATATATGCACACAAACATATTTATAAATATTTTTATTTTAGTTGAGGAGCAACGTGTAACATGGCCACTTAAAAAAAGTTTACAGTAACACTTCATTTACATCCTATATCCAGAAAATTTGATTCTGATTGATTAAATTTTCCATTGCACATACATCGCATTGGTGGTTCAAAGTCAAGTACCAATGTGCTAGAAATAATATAATACTAGTACTGGTATCATTCAGGAATTAATTAGATAACATCTTAAGTGGCTTAAATGCCACATTTATGATATAGAGAAACGTTACATTGTAACTAAAATAGTTATGCTAGCCTCATATAAAACTCACGTGTTTGAAAGGAAAACTATATTAGCATATTCAAAATTTTAAATATCAAGTTATTGCAGAAACAATACACTGTGTGAGGGGTGTTAAAACAGATATCTAAATAATGATAATAATATATAATAATAAACATTCATGATATATGGTCAGTGCTTGAATTTACCACATATATTTATTAAACATTATTTGCTTGTTTTACTGCAGTTTCTTCCAGCCCTTTGCTGTTATATAGGCAGGGCCTGCCCTTGACACTTTTCAAGTGTAAGCTGACAATATTTTTGCGTCTCCCCTCCGTCCCCTCCCCGAAGTAAAAACATTTCAAACCTTTAATGCAGTTGTGGCTCCTACTTTTTGAAACATTGGTATGGGTCAGTAATTGAATAGTCACATATTTTTATTCTTTCATTTTCAATTCTTTTAAACAATTTGAAACTACAATGGAAATTGACACCACGCATTTACTTCCAATCACACGACAGCACAGCACTCAGTCAGTTTGACGAATAAGTGCAGCTAGGTGGGTGCTGGCCGTAGTGTCGTTTTATGCTAAATGGATGAGTCAGTTTATCTTTGAAAGGGATGTCTTCTGCTTCTCACTATGTGAGTGAGCGAAGGAATCAGTAGTCATATTCCTTGCTTCCACGTCCATTTCCTTTTCTGCAACACGATAACAGCTTTGATCAGTTGTTAAAAGTGTAATTATAATTATTTAAAAATTACCTTTTAGTAAAATTATTATTTTATTATTGTTTGAAATTGTAATTTAAATATACTTTCAAATATTAGCCCAGTAATTATTTCCTTTATTTCTTCATGTATTCACCTTATGTACTGAAAAAGATACATGGTGCATAGACATCCCCTTTTGTTTGGCACCCTATGCGGCTGCTTACTTCGCTTATATCAAGGGCCGGTCAAGTATATAGGACGTGCCACAATTGAAATAACCAAAACCATATCCTTAGCCAAAGTTATAGCTATCACAGAAACCTCCTACGATTCCCTAGTGTGTGCCATATTTTTTATTTTTACAGGAAAATTATATTGCTTCAACTTTCAGGTGCCCAGAACAAAAAAAGAAAATTGGAAATACAAAGAGAGAATGAAAAAGGTGTATAACAGTTGGCACAATTTTTGAGAATAAAACCAACAGATAGTTATGTAGAGAACTGTTGGAGACAAAGAAATGGCCAACAGCATGAAATACCAGCAATGCCTGGTCCATTATCTGATGAATAACAAGTCAACAGGAGATGAGTGTGAGAACTTTGCAGCAGCTATAATGGAGGACATATGTCATGAAGTTTGTTTTTGTTGTTATATATACATTTTTACGTATTAAATAAAGAGGCAAAATTGATAATCCATATGTGTGTGATAAACAAAAAGGTTTTTTTTAATGTGGGCAGACTCTTTCAAAGATATCTCTTGTACCTTTTTTCTGAATGGGAAAATAAGGAAGGATGGCAATTCAACCATATTAAAAATGCAGAAATGCAATCTGCAAAAGAAGTTTGGGTAAGTTACCTCCAAGTAAAATGGATGTTTCTTTCACTTACATTGATTTGGTTGTAATGCACATTTCAAATAAGGAAATCTCTGTTAAGGAACTAAAACTTATAGCTGGCTTTACAGTTTCCATGTCAGGGTTAATTATTCCTATCATAGCACAAGCTACTGCTTCAAAATTTGACGTTACAATACAGAACCATTTTCAATCAAACCTGTTCTCTCATTCCATTCACCATCCTTTACATACTGACTAGCCACTCCACTCTATGAGTGGCACAAGTTGAGTAAGCAGAGCCTTGGAAACAATAGCTACTGGTATCTGCTTTCCTTTGCTACAATTAAGCACCAGTGTGTTGTACCCCTCCTGAGCTGTTGTTCATTTCTTTACCACGTGACGTCTTGCACAGCTGTGGTCGGCAATGGATAGCATTTGGCATCCCCTGAAGGAAGGCAAGAATGTGTTGTAGGAATACTCGTATAGTATATTTTCTATAATTTATAGTTTATGATGATGCTTGATGTTTTGTAGCTGAGCCACATTGTTTTTGCTCCATCTGCAATGCATCTTAGTGTATAAATTTTAAAACAAGATGAGAATCTTTTTGACGTTTGTAGGTTAAACAACACATTTAAGGTTACATTTACAAGAGATAAATCAAATCTTACAGTTGTCAGCTATGTATAGAAGATCCCAATTTTTTTGCATTATATGTGGGGAATCATTACATTAATACAAGTGCAAATAATGTACAATTTGAAAGTAGCTTTCTTTGTTAACTCTTATGCTGAGGTAACTACTACTCAGATCAAGCTTATAAACAACTGTTGAAGTGAACTGACACCCCTTAAAACAAGCTGAAATAAGGAAGGAAACAGGAATCTAAATGAAAAAGAAACTTCTGGAAATGAATGTCATGGTGTTTGAAATTTTAAAACTTAATAATTGTAGTTTGATCGTTTCAGTGTTTTGATAGAAAATTACATTACTCAATGCATGGAATGGCTGTTACGTATGTTTTTTGTTTTTTTTTAAATGTGTTTTTGTGTTTGTAATGTGTTTTTTTTGTGCATGTTTAGGTGTCTGTTGCTTTTTTACATGTGTTGGTTTTTTACTTGTGTCTGTTGTGTAGGTGACAATGGAATATTTTTCAGATACACATGCTGTTACGGGATGGCGGAGGGCAGCAAATGAACTATTTCTCAGACTACGTTACCCACTGCATTGTAGGAGAAAATGCTGCAGAAAATGACATCACTGATGCTAATGAGTTGTATGAAATTCCTGCGGTTAGAATGGAATGGATAGTTCTCTGTGCAAAATGCAAGAAATTACTGCCGTATCCTTTTGCGAATGATGTATGAACTTCTAATTATACTTTTTAACAAAGTTTTTTTATATTTCTTATTATAGTATGTCAGTTGTTATTTATTACGGTTATTTGGATCTACATTAACTGGGGAAAATCCAAATCTGCCTTATCTTGTATTTGATGAGCAGTATGGCAATGATAAAATATGTTGCATTTCGTATTGTACAGTTAATCTGAAAGTATTAGCAGTTTTCATTTGATGGAAGTTTTATTTCCATTCAGTTTTATTCAATTTGATATACATTTGAAATTTATGTTGAGCTACAAAATATGGCTACAAATATAGTATTTTAGAAATTTTACAGATATATATGTAGAATACTTTATTACATTAGGAATACCAAGCTTTTGTACCATCCATCATCCATATGTAAATCTTACCTTACNTATGTAGAATACTTTATTACATTAGGAATACCAAGCTTTTGTACCATCCATCATCCATATGTAAATCTTACCTTACCTTTTGTAACTGAAAACATTTTTGTATACACGTTTCCCCTTGACATATTTCACAGCACAAAGGGATTTCTTGCTGGTCACACTCAAATATTTTCTGGAGTTATAGCATGTGTGTCAAAGCTGAACAAATCGGATGCAAAGCGAGTGTGGGTGATGATAACCTTCAATGGTGGGAGAGTTGAGTCTTTTCTACAGCCTCTTTCAACGCATCTCATTGTTTCAAGACCAGAAGGAGTAAGTTTATTCTTTATAGTGTTGTATATTTACCAAGACAAGTAAAAAGTACTTTTATAATAAAAAAAAAGAAAAATTTATGAGTATTTTAATATTGCATGAAACTGACTGGTGAAGTTATACATTGAAAAGGCAACAAATTTTCAATTGTAATGTCTTAGTTTCATTAGAAAATAAACTCATCGCCAATTATCATTATCCTTTCATTTTACAGAAATTACTTTAAGGTATTAAATAACACGTGCTCCATTACCCTTTCAAGGCTTATGCCTTNATCCTTTCATTTTACAGAAATTACTTTAAGGTATTAAATAACACGTGCTCCATTACCCTTTCAAGGCTTATGCCTGGCCTTCTTTCACCAGTCCTGTTTAAATGTAAAGTTGTGAATATGCAACTGGTAGAATTACATAACTGCAGTGATACATCATTCAGTTTTCAGCTCAAAGTGTTCATGTCAAATACAAGGTTTCAGTTCAGTAACAAGCGTATCCTGAAGACAGACATTGCCTTGTGTCAGCAAGGCTTAGAGTAGCTTACAAATAACATTTCTGACCTTGACAATCTGGGCTGGGTGCCATTTATAGAGACAGTTAACTGTTGGGAGGGTTGATTGTTAAGTAAGGTTTCCATGGTGGATCGGTAAAGTTCTCATGGTAATAGTTCCTTACATGCTAAGAGAATTTACATTTATAATGTTTTTAAACACTGCTCATGGTGCAGTGCATTTCGACAGTATGGCCCAGGTCCTCAGAGTGAGCAGTCTAATGGTGACACAACTTTGTGTGTGTTCTTTTCTGGAAATTCATTTTGTGATTCAGTTTCCATTAGTTAAATGTGTGTCTCCCCATCAAAATCCACAGGCATGTTTTATTGGTGTATAAATTGGTTAGGTGACTGTAAAAAAGCAGGAAATATGTGTCTTCCAACATTGTAAAGGCTGTTCATGGTATAGTGAGCACTTTTGAAAACCCTGCTTATTTTCTCATTTCAGCACATTGGTTTGCATTTCTTTCTGCGCCTATTGGTTTTGGTTTTTGAATATTTATTAATGTTCACGATTATTTTTCTTTTAGACGTAAATTAATGCCTTTAACTTTGGTCTACACTTCAGAGGACATAAGAAAATATGTATGATTTAGGTCATCAACAGAATAGCAGAATATTTAAACATTCTTTTTCCCCATTATAAAGAAGCACCAAGACATTTTGAATGTTCACATTTAAAAATTGTGAATAGCTGATATGCTCACCCATTAAAGAAAGGCACACTTTTAGAGAATATTGTGAATTACTCCTTCACACAAAAGACAATGTGCCTTAAACAATCATTAAATGACCTAAGAATTACATTTAACAACATTTACGTGTAGAATTATATTGCAAAAGACCTTAGAAATGAACATGTTAATATAAAATTATGCACAAGCAAATGGCTACCATTGCTATTGCATTACGAGTAATGAAAATAACTGTCATGAAACTCAATGGCTGAACAAAATTGATCCAAATTTTTACAGCATACTTCCACAGTAATATTTGTCATTCGATGCAAGATTTGTGAAAATTCATGTAGCCACACAGTTTTTAAATCACATAACACAAACGTTTCTAAAGGCCTATTACTTAGCTTACGAAAAAAATCAGTTTTTGCTTATAAAATTTAAATGTCTTCACTGATATGAACGTAACTTTGCAACAATTCTAAAAACATAATACGTACCTGGCCGATTACAATGCATTTCATGAAACTGCATCCACACATTTAATGCAGAATTTCATTTGGCCCCAAATTATTAACTTTGAAGTAAGTAGTGGAAATTAGTACTTACTGTTTGATATATTGGCTCCTACAAATTAAACTCTTTGGACAGACGTTATAATACTGTTTTAACACATTCCTTAAGAAATGATTCACGTGCAGTATAAAACATTTTGATGCCGTTATTGTTTCAAAATGAGTGACATACGTGCCAAGGTATTAACTCTATAGTTGTAATTTCAGAATCGCCTGAATACTATATAATACACACACATGCACACAACACACATACACATGTGCACACACACATATTTGTTTAAGCTTTCAGAATTGTAACATATATCATAAATATAAAAAAAAAAAACTTTATCCAAAGTTTCTTCAAGTTTATTCGAGATTTTAAAATTTATGCTGACTTCAATTGCATGAAGCATTACATTTTCCAGGTAGGCGTGTAATTTCAAGAATTTCTGGGACAAGAAACTACATGGAAAGAAACTATGTGGAAATACAGCAGAAAACAAAAACAAACAAGGCTACTTCACTCAGAACATTACATTTTTTATTTATTACGTTAACAAATAATTTATTTCAGAAATTACAAACGAACATTTAAAATCACGTTGATAATAAACTGCTGTTTTGTTAACACATAAGCACGGACCAGAAAAAAAAAACTAATAACGAACCAGCTAACTTGAATGTGTCGTCAGCCAGGTGATGATATGAACGAATTAGAAACATTAATGTGTAACAATCATGCCAAATCCCACTCTTATTTGCATATAATTAAAAGAAACTGAATTGAAGATGACAAACATTTTTAACTTTACGACTAGTAAGACGTTAAAACATGGAACTACTTCTCGTAATTTGCTGCCAACCTAACTCTGTGGATTGCTATAATTGTTCACGTTCAAATATATGCAGTTACGGGCAGTGATTTTTTCCATAGGTTGATTTCAAGAGTGCTCATTTTATCGTGAACAACCCCTAAATTTTAATTTTGCATATGTTACACCTATAACCTTTAGCAAAGCGGGGGACCTTACTTATTGGAATGCCCTTGTACATTTTCCTGCCTTTATTTCCTCATTTGTTGCAAAGTTACATATTCCATCTTGCCTCCCAGCAAGAGATCTGAGGAAATGTGACAATNACCTCCCAGCAAGAGATCTGAGGAAATGTGACAATTGTGTACAGAAAAAGAGTCTGACTTTTTGGAAGTACAGCAGAAACTTGATTATCCAAGTTTCTGTATTATCCAAGGTCATTCAAAAAAATATTTAAACATNAAGGAGTAAGTTTATTCTTTATAGTGTTGTATATTTACCAAGACAAGTAAAAAGTACTTTTATAATAAAAAAAAAGAAAAATTTATGAGTATTTTAATATTGCATGAAACTGACTGGTGAAGTTATACATTGAAAAGGCAACAAATTTTCAATTGTAATGTCTTAGTTTCATTAGAAAATAAACTCATCGCCAATTATCATTATCCTTTCATTTTACAGAAATTACTTTAAGGTATTAAATAACACGTGCTCCATTACCCTTTCAAGGCTTATGCCTTGCCTTCTTTCACCAGTCCTGTTTAAATGTAAAGTTGTGAATATGCAACTGGTAGAATTACATAACTGCAGTGATACATCATTCAGTTTTCAGCTCAAAGTGTTCATGTCAAATACAAGGTAACAAGCGTATCCTGAAGACAGACATTGCCTTGTGTCAGCAAGGCTTAGAGTGGCTTACAAATAACATTTCTGACCTTGACAATCTGGGCTGGGTGCCATTTATAGAGACAGTTAACTGTTGGGAGGGTTGATTGTTAAGTAAGGTTTCCATGGTGGATCGGTAAAGTTCTCATGGTAATAGTTCCTTACATGCTAAGAGAATTTACATTTATAATGTTTTAAAACACTGCTCATGGTGCAGTGCATTTCGACAGTATGGCCCAGGTCCTCAGAGTGAGCAGTCTAATGGTGACACAACTTTGTGTGTGTTCTTTTCTGGAAATTCATTTTGTGATTCAGTTTCCATTAGTTAAATGTGTGTCTCCCCATCAAAATCCACAGGCATGTTTTATTGGTGTATAAATTGGTTAGGTGACTGTAAAAAAGCAGGAAATATGTGTCTTTCAACATTGTAAAGGCTGTTCATGGTATAGTGAGCACTTTTGAAAACCCTGCTTGTTTTCTCATTTCAGCACATTGGTTTGCATTTCTTTCTGCGCCTATTGGTTTTGGTTTTTGAATATTTATTAATGCTCACGATTATTTTTCTTTTAGACGTAAATTAATGCCTTTAACTTTGGTCTACACTTCAGAGGACATAAGAAAATATGTATGATTTAGGTCGTCAACAGAATAGCAGAATATTTAAACATTCTTTTTCCCATTATAAAGAAGCACCAAGACATTTCGAATGTTTACATTTAAAAATTGTGAATAGCTGATATGCTCACCCGTTAAAGAAAGGCACACTTTTAGAGAATATTGTGAATTACTCCTTCACACAAAAGACAATGTGCCTTAAACAATCATTAAATGACCTAAGAATTACATTTAACAACATTTACGTGTAGAATTATATTGCAAAAGACCTTACAAATGAACATGTTAATATAAAATTATGCACAAGCAAATGGCGACCATTGCTATTGCATTACGAGTAATGAAAATAACTGTCATGAAACTCAATGGCTGAACAAAATTGATCCAAATTTCTACAGCATACTTCCACAGTAATATTTGTCATTCGCTGCAAGATTTGTGAAAATTCATGTAGCCACACAGTTTTTAAATCACATAACACAAATGTTTCTAAAGGCCTATTACTTAGCTTACGAAAAAAATTAGTTTTTGCTTATAAAATTTAAATGTCTTCACTGATATGAACGTAACTTTGCAACAATTCTAAAAACATAATACCTGGCCGATTACAATGCATTTCATGAAACTGCATCCACACATTTAATGCAGAATTTCATTTGGCCCCAAATTATTAACTTTGAAGTAAGTAGTGGAAATGAGTACTTACTGTTTGATATATTGGCTCCTACAAATTAAACTCTTTGGACAGACGTTATAATACTGTTTTAACACATTCCTTAAGAAATGATTCACGTGCAGTATAAAACATTTTGATGCCGTTATTGTTTCAAAATGAGTGACATACGTGCCAAGGTATTAACTCTATAGTTGTAATTTCAGAATCGCCTGAATACTATATAATACACACACATGCACACAACACACATACACATGTGCACACACACATATTTGTTTAAGTTTTCAGAATTATAACATATATCATAAATATAAAAAAAAAAACTTTATCCAAAGTTTCTTCAAGTTTATTCGAGATTTTAAAATTTATGCTGACTTCAATTGCATGAAGCATTACATTTTCCAGGTAGGCGTGTAATTTCAAGAATTTCTGGGACAAGAAACTACATGGAAAGAAACTATGTGGAAATACAGCAGAAAACAATAACAAACAAGGCTACTTCACTCAGAACGTTAAATTTTTTATTTATTACGTTAACAAATAATTTATTTCAGAAATTACAAACGAACATTTAAAATCACGTTGATAATAAACTGCCGTTTTGTTAACACATAAGCACGGACCAGAAAAAAAAAAACTAATAACGAACCAGCTAACTTGAATGTGTCGTCAGCCAGGTGATGATATGAACGAATTAGAAACATAAATGTGTAACAATCATGCCAAATCCCACTCTTATTTGCATATAATTAAAAGAAACTGAATTGAAGATGACAAACATTTTTAACTTTACGACTAGTAAGACGTTAAAACATGGAACTACTTCTTGTAATTTGCGGCCAACCTAACTCTGTGGATTGCTATAATTGTTCACGTTCAAATATATGCAGTTACGGGCAGTGATTTTTTCCATAGGTTGATTTCAAGAGTGCTCATTTTATCGTGAACAACCCCTAAATTTTAATTTTGCATATGTTACACCTATAACCTTTAGCAAAGCGGGGGACCTTACTTATTGGAATGCCCTTGTACATTTTCCTGCCTTTATTTCCTCATTTGTTGCAAAGTTACATATTCCATCTTGCCTCCCAGCAAGAGATCTGAGGAAATGTGACAATTGTGCACAGAAAAAGAGTCTGACTTTTGGAAGTACAGCAGAAACTTGATTATCCAAGTTTCTGTATTATCCAAGGTCATTCAAAAAAATATTTAAACA
>NQII01008268.1:4619-74320 GCA_002778355.1 Clitarchus hookeri
ACCAAACACCATCCAAGGCAGGACGACTCGTGGCCCCCACAACACCTGGAGAACACACTAGCTGGTACATCAAAGGAGGGCACCGAGGCATCTGAAGGGGAACTCTACATTGGTGATGTACGAATCTCTCCTCAACATCACTGACCCTGTCTGTGGCCCCATTAAGCTGCAGCAACAACAAGTCCAGTGGAGATGAGAGTGACACCCCTCCACATCGCTCCAACGTTCTTGCCAGCTCCGCCAGGACCTGCGTGTCGCCTACGGGACCAGGCATCCAACCATGCAGCACTGCTCAGGCCAGTCAACAGCAACCATTGGAGCCTATCACTACAACAGCAAACCAGCCACAGCAAAGGTGTTATTCCCTGTGGCCTTGCCGGACCTGCCAACACATTCTAATGTGCTGCANACAGCAAACCAGCCACAGCAAAGGTGTTATTCCCTGTGGCCTTGCCGGACCTGCCAACACATTCTAATGTGCTGCGCCTGACTACATAGTTGACCAGCAGATGGCTGCACAAGAATGGTCTCCAGAGGGAAGGAGGGGGAGGGGGCATTTGATGCGAGTCAAACCTCATGTGCCCTCGAGACTATTAGTAGCACCATCAAACAGTAGCAGCCCCAGTAGATCACAGTGCTGACGTTAGAATGTCGTAGCAGTGGCTGTCTGCATCATCATCCCGCTGGTGTTTGGGAATGCACCCTCTTCCATAGACACAGTGAGAGTCATCTTAAAACCTCTTAAACGTGCCAGTCCAGAAGCCAAAAGAACAGTTTTTCATAATTGTGTGAGTAAAACTTTCAGAATAAAGTTTAAACTCTTTACAAGATAAAAAATTAAGATGTGTAAATTATTTCAATTACAAAGCCTGTCTGGCTGGTATCAGTCCAATCTCTGTTGATTCAAATGGGAATACCTAGTTTCGCCCACGTGATTTCCCACCCCACTCAAGCAAATGCTGGTGCAGTACAGCATCAAAATAAAATAAATAAATAATGAACAAGTAAATTCTACAACAGTAACACTATGATTATGTCGTACTAACATTACCGTTAACATACTTCTGATTTTCCAGCCATTTCCTTCATGTATCCCACGTTTAGAGAAAAATCAACACATTTAGTCTATAAAAACTGCAGCTTCTGTTAAGGGAAAAGACACTTGATAATAGACAAGATACTTGCAAGTTCCTGCAGTTTTGCACTATCACAAACTTCATGAAATGTTTAAAGTCTGTAAAATTTCTGGGTTTGCTTTATACAGTGGCAAGGAGACAATTCAGAAATATAGAATAAAGTTTAAGTGGTAATTTTACTATTTGCAGGAAAACACTTCTTAAAAACTATAATTCATCTTTGTGGGTTTGTGGTTTGTCCATGACATGCCAAATCGATGTGTGTAAGTATGTGTTGAGTTGGATAACACAGCCTAGTAGTTATTTATACACTATTTTTACACTTCTGACAGGGAGCTATGCATAATTTATTCCTGACAACATCTCAGTGATTTATATTTTAAAATACTGATAGTACTAACAGCAATCTCAACTGTCACATTAGTGAAACATGGTATTTTTAATCAATTAATTTACAAATATCAATTAGGAACTCACCTCATGGATAGTAAAATATTTTATTGTGTATATGGCTGGCAATTATTTACAATAAACGGACATTTCCTACCACCTACATCAAAAACTTAAGGGATAATTTTCACAGCCCACTCACCATCATGATGAGGCAAACTCTGCCTATAGGTCCTGAATGACTGGCTGTCACCACCTGTATTCCATCGCTTGATTCCCATCCATGGTGTGTCTGTTCTACGCATTTCTCTGATGTGCAGTTGCCTTTGCAGCGGAGTCCTCAGGAATGCAACCATGAAAGGCTCATGATGTCCGCCCTTCCAGTTGTCAACAACTATTCCCATCTCCTCTGGTTGTTCTTCACGTCCTGTATTACCACAACATAAAAAAAAATGTAAAACAATTTTGTCTGTCTCTTAAGGGGTCTGACTACCAAGCCTGCAGCCAGAGGGTTTAAATATGTAAACAATGTTAAATAAATAACTTTTTACTGCACCAATTTTAAAGATAACATTGTCAAACAAAAGTATTCTATGCAACATTTCTTAGAGAATACTGGCAAGATAAAATCTTGCTAATTGCTTGTTTAATATATTATTTTTAATTTAACATTAAAATAAAAATTTAACAAAAAATTATGAATGAATAAATTTTTTTGATAATTTCTTAACGTGGCAGTGTTCTCTAAGAAATTTGTGTTGAAAATTTTTTGTTTGAAACCGTTACCTTGCACCGAGAAGGAATTTCTTTAACATTGATTCCCCATTTCGAATCTGTGGCTGCAGGCTTGGTGGAGTGCCGCAATCGCGCCATCTTGAAAATGTATCATCTCCACATTTTGTACACTTTAAACCAAACCGGAAATGTATCATCTCCAATTATGGTAAAATTCAGACTTCATCCCCACCCGTATGCATAACTTGTGAAGCCAATCTTTACAATACAAACATCGATGGATCAAAATCAAAATATTTTTTTTCACTTGAGGGGATATGGCGCGTCCCATGCGCCCCATGCCCCTCCCATCACCTATTTTATTCTGGACCCGCCACTGTGCTACCATTAAATTCATCCGTAAAAGCCTCATCCAGCACACTATCTACCTTCATAACCAACACTCGCCTGCTGCGGCCATCGCCTGCAATTATTGTTAACTACTTGAAAACTTGTCACTCATACCATTACCTGTGATGAAAATTATGATCTGTGCTACTCAGGGTCAAAGCCGGCAAGTAAAGTTATTTAAAGTGAATTTATTTTCCTCCATTATCATTCATGGCATGCATGGATAGACAGTATTACAGAAGGCAAATAAATGTTAGTCATATTGATATTGTCATTTTTGTGCAAAAATGTTTCATATTTTGTAAGCTTGTGTGACACAGCTAGGTTAGTACTTACATCTTTTTCATTAACAGCACAATACTGTTGTTTTAACATTTATACAATTATTATGACTATAAAACTACTAATATTGGCAATATATAAGTTAAAAATATGGAGCTGTAAATAGCAGCGAAGCTCTAAGTACTGAACAAATATATTCAACTACTTTTTCTCTGAAATTTATATAACTATCAGTTTCACATTTTCTCCACCTCCAAATGGCTTTTGTAAGAAATTTAATGTAACAATATTAATATTTTGAGAGAAATTCTGATATGTAAATAAAGACTACAAATCTTATCAAATCAGTTCTTAATTGAATTATTTAGTTGGTTTTTTCTTCTTTACACTCTCTGCAACATTGCCTCGTATATAATGTTAGTTTTAACACATCCTACATGTTCTCTAGAAATTATGTTACATTTTATGTACTCAGTCTACGCCATAGTCATTAGTAATGTATGTTGTAAACAAGGGCCTTCTCCGAAAATACCTATAGTGAATTTTTTTGTATATGCAACATTAATTTTTAATATATACGTAAATGTTAACAGAAAAAGTTATATAAACGTATACTAACCTTGATTTTCCCTTTTTTGCGCAAACCGATATTCATATTGGCAGAAAATTCGGAAAAACAACGGAAGGAATTGCAACTCCCCCAGTGACTTAGGAACACCATTTTTAGTGTTTGTCATTTTGATATCTTGCACGTAGAAGTAATATATTGCTCCAAAGAAAGAAGTACTCACGATAAACCGTAGGCATTACTGTTGTGTTTATTAACTAAGTGTTTTGTTAAATATTGGCTAGCTAGTGTGTGTGCTGCGATATTTCCACGTGAGTTACTGGAAATACAACGGTTTTCCTTTAAGACTGACGTCTACCTGCCGCGCGAACTGGGTTGCAGTGCGTTAGTAATACAAGTTTTTAAAACAAACTATTTTACATAAATGTGCAAATCTGTTTGCACACTAAATAAAATAACACTTCAGACTAAGGCGGAATACACCTTCCATCAGATCACGCTTATTGTAAACACCACTTTAAGGCTATTCAACATAGCCAAAACAAACATTTTCAAACTGTTGTCTTGTAGCTTAAAACATTCTTGGTGAATTCCTGTGAAATTAGTATTGAGCATCGATGAAAGCTTTTCACCAATAAAATGACTGTGACCGCTTTAAGTGTCATAGGTAGACTCAGTACGAGAACACTGCACGCCAGTTCGGAGCCTAGCGCATAGCGGCGATGGCACACTTGCTGTGCGTGGCAGTTACTGCGGAGATTACTATCTCCCTGTCGTGATACCAATAGCTAATGTAGCCATATTTGTCTTTTCGCTAATTTTAAAACACACTGTCGTTTTGTTGTCAGAGACTCAGAAAATAGAAAAGGAAAATTTTTTAATTCTCTCTTTGCATGAAACACTAGGAGGCTATTTCAGTAACTGCCAAACTTACCGATTATAGAACGTTTCTCCTCCGAGTTTCTTTGGCTACGGTGGTTTTTTCGGCTTGACAAGTCTGTGGCAGCGGTCAGTAACACTTTCGTCAAGATAAATCTTAAGTTTATCTTATCGTTAAATTGATGCAAAACCACGCTGGTAGAGTCTTTGTATGTTTTCTTGGGCAAGCCATGCACTATCAGACAGTTACGTCTGCAGTATTGCTCGTCCAGCCACCCAGCTTTACGACAAACATTTTCTTGTAGTCAACGAAGTTTACTTCGTAGCATATCCAGATGGGAATCGAACGTCTTTTTGAAATCGCAGATATCGTGCTGCGGTTTTTGAACTTCACATTTGTGTTCAGCAGTGCAATGTTAATTCGAGGCTTCGCTGTTCAGCGAATTCAGTCACAGCGAGAAGTCCTGTAGATGCCGGAAGACCTCGTTCTTCAGTCAGTCCAGCCATGTTGTTTTGAATAAATATGGCTAACTAACACAACATATAACAACTGTAAAGGATACAAAGTTACGACGTATTTGGGCAGTGCTGGAAAAATAAGGTTAAGTCTAGCAATGTGTATTAATGCCAGTGAAATATGCAAAAATACCCGGAGCTAAAACACGCTGACACTTTATGTTACCGTAGCATTCTTCCCTCTTAACTTGCATGCTAATTGTAATGCTGCTGGCAGTCAGTTGGTCCGATGAACCACTCAGAATTGTGTAGTCGCACACTAAATTGGAATCAGTGCTT
Organism: Clitarchus hookeri; assembly: GCA_002778355.1. Lineage (NCBI taxonomy): Eukaryota > Metazoa > Arthropoda > Insecta > Phasmatodea > Phasmatidae > Clitarchus > Clitarchus hookeri. The sequence continues at coordinate 9,795 of NQII01008268.1, forward strand.
CGCAGTCAAATCCAACTAATTTAATCAGTGAAAACTGCTCCACTTATAAAATAAGTGGAAATTCACTAATTGCTTCAGAGGGAAAAATTCACTGAATGAATCAGTGAATATGCCATTGAATCAGTTGCAAAAATCAATTTTTTTTGCCATTGTTTAGGCATCACATAAACTCACTAACAGGTACTGTTACTGTCCTAATTGTCAGAAAATAACAAACAAAACATGGTTTAACTGATCCATTAAGAAAAAACCAAACCACTGAAAACCAGCCAATGAAATGGTTGAAGAATCAGTGGAAAATGTCACTGAATAAGTGAAGGAAAATTGGCATTTTTTCACTAATTCTTCAGATAAAATTAACTAAAGTGACTTTTCAATTAAGTCAAATGCTGTTAACTATTGAAATTCTCACTGATACAGACTTAGAGTGTGCCAAGCAGCCCATGTCTTGCAATACTTCCACGCCTAACCACTGGACTGTAAGTTACACACATACTGCGCTGCAGTAGAGCGGGAAAAGTACACAGCAGCTCTGTTTTATTTACTTATCATTACAACAACAGAAAAGTTTCTTCATGCAGCAATTGTGCTGCAGTTTAATAAAATAACTTGCTTTCATGCTTTTATGTCAAATATCAAATTATAAACAGTATGCAAAATAAAAATATGAGATATACAAAGTGTCCTTATAATTATTTTAAAAATTTTGGAGGCGATTCTTAATGAATATGAGGAAACATAATACTNAAAGTGTCCTTATAATTATTTTAAAAATTTTGGAGGCGATTCTTAATGAATATGAGGAAACATAATACTGCTAATAGCCTAAAGTGATTACTGAGGAGGATTATTTACATTCCTAAAGCAAAACTTTCATAATAAATTAATTTAAATATATCAGAAACAACGTGAGATTAAACAACAAATTAGAATGATGATAAGTTTATAAAAAGTTTCGCACCTCAGAAAGTTTGGTTTGTAAAATCATTTTCCTTCGTAAACTAAATTTGGGTTGCCAGATTATGATTGCAAAAAAAAAACATCATAATCTTTAGCCATGTTTTTCTTTAGTTTTTGATGCTTGAAGTCAACATGTAGACGTGAACAAATAGGGTAGCCTTAGGGAAACATTCAGGCNTTTTCTTTAGTTTTTGATGCTTGAAGTCAACATGTAGACGTGAACAAATAGGGTAGCCTTAGGGAAACATTCAGGTCAACCACACGTAAGAAATGAGTGTACAGTGTTTCCTGGTTAGGCTTAGGCATGCCATTACACCCTTTGACAATTAGTATGGGTGGCTCTTAACATAGAGATCTTGAGAACCAATGAGGATGAAGAGAAACGAGTATGGAGCAATGTCAGAATGAAAGGGTAGGGGACATGGGATATCTTCGAGAAAACCCGCTGACTAGCAGCATCGTCTGGCATGATTTCCACATGCAAAAATCAGGGAGCAACTCCACCGGGAATCAATCCCAGTTCGCCTAGGTGGGAGGTGAGCATTCTAACCAATACACTGCACTACACTACACATGTTTACTTCAAGCATCAAAAATGGCAAAAAGTTAGAGGTTAGAATGTTAATTTGGGGGGTGGGGGGAGAGGGGATCATAATCTGGCAACCCAAATTTTATTTATGAAGAGCGATTACTTATACGAACAAAATTTTCTGAGGTTTAAATATTTTAGCAACTAAACAGCATCCATTAACTTGTCGTTTCATTTCACTTGGTTTATAATGCATTTGTGGTTTCCATCTCACTTTTATTGTAACATGCATTAAGGGCACTTAGTATAGTTTATCATATTGTATGTATTTACAAAAGTACAAAATATTTCAAACAATTCCATTTGCTAGCACTAAAGTAGAAAGGTCTGCAAATTTGACAATTTTTCCAGATAAGCTTTTATTACTAAGGATGCTACAGGTTGCTATGACGCTTCAGAAGAAAAATGCAAATTTATACAGTTTTATAAAGTTTTTAAATAGTATTTTATTATATGTAANAAGAAAAATGCAAATTTATACAGTTTTATAAAGTTTTTAAATAGTATTTTATTATATGTAAGTTAATTCACTGATTGTCTAATAAATTACAGTTCTAACATTCAAAGGCATTCAAGGCACTTTTTTCAGGGAATTATTTTCATTAAAATTGCTCAACACTATATTTTCATTGTTCATGAACCACCGAAATATTATTTGTGGTATTTATAAATACGCAGCTTTAGACCCTCGTGGTACTTTAAAATGTTGGTTTTTAGTTTTTAAGAAGAAATTGTATGAAGGAAGCTTACAATTTGTTAGCTATTTATACAACTCTATAGTAAAAAGAAAACTGCTCAAATATTGAATGTAAGTGTGACAAAAATAAAAAAAAGCCACTCAAATATACAAACAATGGTATGGAGTTTGGGAAACCTCTATGTTTACACTGGAAAAGATCTGTAAGCAAGTAAAGCAACGAAAGTCATATTAATATTAAAAAGTAAATTAACTAGATTTTCAAAAAAACAGCTCTGATTACAAACAGCAGCAAGCCACAAATCTTTAGCTATCCGGTATTTAGATTTGAAAACAATTAATTTTCCAGAAAAATCAATAATATAATTTATAAAACAAATTGTTTTTCGTCCAAGTATATACTGGCTAAAGATAAGTGGTGACGAAATGCTTCAAAAATATTTTGTGGAAGGTACACAAAAAATGTCTACTCTCTGAATTGATTATTAAAACTGTGCCACCTATTCGTGAACTGTGGTAAACAAATGAGTGTTACAAACATTAAGTATGTCACATTTAAATTAATCTGTTCCTCTAATAATTTTCAATCAAATTAATTTTTCGACAGATACGTCAAGAATATACACTGAAGAGCCAAAATAACTGGTACACCTGCCTAATTATCGTGAAGGGCCCCCGCGAGCACGCAGAAGTGCCGCAAGACGACGTGGCATGGACTCGACTAATGTCTGAGGGTATGCAGGAAGCAATTCACACCATGAACCCTGCAGGGCAGTCCACAAATCCATAGGAGTGCGAGGCGGTGGAGATCTCTTCTGAACAGCACGTTGCAAGGCATCCCAGATATACTCAATAATGTTCATGTCTGGTGATTTAGGTGGCCAATGGAAGTGCCTAAAGTCAGAAGAGTGTTCCTGGAGCCACTCGGCAGCAACTCTAGACGTGTGACGTGTCGCATTGTCCTGCTGGAATTGTCCACGTCCGTCGGAATGCACAATGGACATGNGCATTGTCCTGCTGGAATTGTCCACGTCCGTCGGAATGCACAATGGACATGAATGGGCGCAGGTGATCGAACAGGATGCTTACGTATCTGTCACCTGTCAGAGTCGTATCTAGACGTATCAGGGGTCCCATTTCACGCCAACTGCACACGCCCCATACCATGACAGAGCCTCCACCTAGGGACACGGAAAGAATATCGATACTTTTTGGTATCGAGTACTTTTCCTTTCGATACCGATACTTTTGTACTCAATACTTTTTATTCAATACTTCTCTGGTATTATTATTTTTGGCCATAATCGTATTGTTTCGAATAATTCCTCATGTGACACGAGAGATTATTACTCTGGGTAGTGCTAGTAGCATGACATGAGTCATGTCATGCTACTAGCGCTACCTAGAGGAATTTATTTGGTAACTAGCCCCATTACAAGACTTGGTTGTATAGTCTATGCTACCCTTTGCCTCTTTGTTAGAANTTTGGTAACTAGCCCCATTACAAGACTTGGTTGTATAGTCTATGCTACCCTTTGCCTCTTTGTTAGAATGAAGATTAAAAAAAAAATTTGACATTCACAAAACAAACGTTTTCCGTATTCGTTTTGAATTGTTACGTAAATTTTAATAATGTTCCAATAAAGAATTTAAGTAACATATTGAACTGTGCAGACTGTGCTTGTGATTTACCTGTAAAATGCCGCCGCCTGCCAGAAGTTACATTTGGAAGTACTTTGACAAAATAAACAATAATGAAGTGAAATGCAAAATTTGTTTTAAGACTTTGAAGTCTTCTGGTAATACTTCAAACATGATGAAACATCTTCAGAAACATCCTACTGCAACTTAAAGGTACGTATTCATTTAATATTATACTGTAATAAATAACCTACAAATAACTAAACTACCTACTAATTACTATTACAATAATAATTTATTTACGTACTCATATGTCTAATAAAAGTAATAAATATCTACTAATTTACATAACCTAGTTATATCAACAACTTATTTTGTAAATAGAATGAAGTTAAAGTTAACAGCTTTTTCTTTTTGTTTTCATACCTAATTTGAATTGTTTTAAGTAAAAATGCCTAATTATATAAATATTTTACTTTCAGTGATGATGAAAAAATATAAACAACTATCGATAAACGTAAGGCACAAATGCAGCTTGAAAAATCGAAGTCATCGCTATCTCAAGAGCCTGACTCTTCCGTGAGTTTCGCGACTCCTTCCACATCCACTGCAGGTACGGATGGAACTGCTTCCACCGATGACAATAAAATAACTGAACAATCTAGTGGNCTCCTTCCACATCCACTGCAGGTACGGATGGAACTGCTTCCACCGATGACAATAAAATAACTGAACAATCTAGTGGCATACCTCCAACAAAGAAAAGGCTACTTTCTATTGCAGAAACAATCCAACGAAAACATAGTTATTCTGCTGGAGGGAAGGATTATTCTATACTGTACAAGTGTTTACTTTATTTTATTTGTGTGTACAAGAGACCTTTTGATATTGTTAAGGGACGAGGATTAAAAAAATTAATGCATCAAGTCTTTCCAACATTTAAGATTCCAAGTGTAGATACACTCAAAGAACATTTAGATGCCTNTCCTTCCACATCCACTGCAGGTACGGATGGAACTGCTTCCACCGATGACAATAAAATAACTGAACAATCTAGTGGAATACCTCCAACAAAGAAAACCGTTGAAAGATAACATCTTTGTTAGGTTGCTTTTGTATCAATAACTGCTGGAAGGAAGGATTATTCTATACTGTGCAAGTGTTTACTTTATTTTATTTGTGTGTACAAGAGACCTTTTGATATTGTTAAGGGTGGAGGATTTAAAAAATTAATGCATCAAGTCTTTCCAACATTTAAGATTCCAAGTGTAGATACACTCAAAGAACATTTAGATGCCTNAAAAAATTAATGCATCAAGTCTTTCCAACATTTAAGATTCCAAGTGTAGATACACTCAAAGAACATTTAGATGCCTTTTACAGTGTAATTCGTTCAAAACCTGAAGCAACATTTGATGGTGTAAGTCATGTGGCATTAACTTGTGATATATGGAGTGAGATGATGACTACAACTAGTTACCTAGGGGTTACTGCTCATTATTTGGATCAAAATAAAATTGTCTCGCGTTGTATAGCTACCATTGTACTTGATCAATNCTAGGGGTTACTGCTCATTATTTGGATCAAAATAAAATTGTCTCGCGTTGTATAGCTACCATTGTACTTGATCAATGGCATACTGGAGACTACATTTTACAGAAATTAAACGAAATTTGTTTAGGAATGCACATAAGTTTGGAAAAAATAACAGCTGTGGCATGGACTCGACTAATGTCTGAAGGTATGCAGGAGGCAATTCACACCATGAATCCTGCAGGGCACTCCACAAATCCAATCTGCGCTAATTTGAGAAAGGGTTGCACGTCTGCCACGTGTAATGATTCTCGTCAGTCGTCGTTTGTCCCGTTCTTAGACGATCTTTTTTCGGCCGCAGCGATGTCGAAGATGTGATGTTTTACCGGATTCCCGATATTCACGGTACACTCGTGAAATGGTCGTACGCAGACATCCCAATGTTATCGCTACCTCGGAGATGCTATGTCCCATCTCTCGTGCGCCGACTATAACACCACGTTCAAACTCACTTAAATCATGATAACCTGCCATTGTAGCAGCAGTAACCAATCTAGCTGCCAACCGAATCGCGTTACTCTGATTGGTTCCATACTTCTATTATTTTCATACGCACGCCTATACCAGTTTTTTTTTGGCTCTTCAGTGTAGTTATTTAAGTACATTCCTTCATTATTCTTACTCTTATCAACATCACAGTTATTAATGTGTACTCTATCTCTTGTAATATCTTCGAGAAACATAAAAACTGCAAATTCAAGGTCTGCGTTCTGTTATTTTTTGTACTTTTGTCAGGTTAAGAGTTATTGCTTTGGCAGATTATTCTCAAAAAAGCGTGAGTCATGATGAAATTTAAATTTGTTTAGTCAAACACATTGCATCTTGTTTGACATGCATTTCCTATGTGCCACACCTGCACAGAAGGCTGGTAAAGTTTTCAATTTGTTGTTTCAGAGGAACTGGAAAATATAAAATTGAAGGTGTTGAATTTCCAACATCAAACAATGTGTAGCAGTAAATTTTCCAAAATTCTTTATGACTCTGTTGCAATCTCCAAGAATTTTTTACTTAAACTACACTAATATTATTTATTTACTTTAATGTGTGTTTCCAGCAAATTATTTTTTCCCAGAGGATGGCAACAATGTCACCTCCTTCCCCCACCACTTGGTGCTATTTTCTTGTAATCTCAAGTGTACAGTCTTAATTAAAAACTAGTTTTGTATGTATATTAAGTCACATTGCTCTAGTACTAAACAACAACACTTTAGCAAATCATACAGATAGGCAGATTACTTATTGCTTGTGAAGTGCATGTGGTAGCATGCTAAAGTGGTAATTAGTTATACCTTAGTTTCCACTAGAGTTGCCAGATGTGCAGATTTATCCAGAACAATTTCGATTTTGCTCATTTTGTTCCANATACCTTAGTTTCCACTAGAGTTGCCAGATGTGCAGATTTATCCAGAACAATTTCGATTTTGCTCATTTTGTTCCGTGTACTGTTCTTGTCTGTAACGTATGCTCAATGTTCTGATTTTAAGATCAACAACCCAACCTAGCAAAAATGAATGCAATTACAAATTAATGATCATAGCATCCTTTGAAGAAATGTGTATTCTNCAACAACCCAACCTAGCAAAAATGAATGCAATTACAAATTAATGATCATAGCATCCTTTGAAGAAATGTGTATTCTTTCCAAAGACACTCTTGGTATTCAAATAATTCAATTTTCACAGTCCTTAAAGACAACAGAAAACCAATTTCTATGTACAAAATTGAATATAATATAAAACAAGTACATCAATATTAAATGTGTACACACTTTGGCCCTGTTTAGTATGTATTAACAAGAATGTTTGGTTTATTAAACGTGCCTCTCTTGAACATGTATAAAAACCTTTGTTAATTTAGGATGAGTCAAAAAAACAATGTCACCAACACATGCACAGATTTCCCTTTCCAAATATCTGGCAACCCTTGTTTCCACTTGAATTTGTTACTTTAATTTTGTAAATGAGTGCAGTGTGCACATGACAACTAGATATTCAATTCTGAAGTCATCAGGTAGCTGTCAATTGAATGGCTTGAACAGACACTACCAGAAACTAGCTCTAGTGGGCTACTTCCACATGCACTTCTTTGCAGACCCAAAACTGTTTCACTGTATGGTGTGACTTGGTTGTGCACCTGTTTGGTTTGACAGGTGGACAGAGAGATACAGTCCCATGTTGGACTCTGGGAAGGAGGCCCAAGTGGTGAAGGGCCCGATCATGTTCAGAACCAACCAGCCCTCGTAGTCACTGCTGGTGCTCACTGCATCAACAAACTGCAACTTCTTTTGTCTGAAACACAGTATGTCACATTATCATAGTGCAAATACAAATTATGCGTTAATAACAGAGGCTTATTATGAAAGCTCAATTTATATTTCAATACGAGTCCCAATTTAACTGAAGTTTATCAATGCAATAAGACTATTAATATTACAATAAGACTGATTAGCTTTCCCTTAATAAAAAAAATTAATGTTGCAATTAATTTTATATAGGTCCCTCAGCAGCAAAATGACAGTGGAAGCATCAAAGCAGTACTCTTAATTTTTATTTCACGTAATTGTTTGTTGCTTACAAACATTAATGGCACTAATGTTTTCCTTCCGAGAATCAACCATTTTCATGCCCAAAGTCAGTATATAGTGACCTCGCCTATCTGATGTGCAGTTATATGTAGTATTTTGGATATTCTGTAGATAAATNCCAAAGTCAGTATATAGTGACCTCGCCTATCTGATGTGCAGTTATATGTAGTATTTTGGATATTCTGTAGATAAATAATTTGTGATGCCAGTTGCATTTGACCCTGTGTATCCATTAAAAGCCTATCCATTTAATTACAGTCCTTTACTGACTGCTCCCAACTAATCATATAGCTTTGTATACCTATATTTGGTAAACCACCATAGTGACTAACAATTGGTTCATAACTGTATTTATTTTTCAATAAACCATTTGGTTTCATTCATTGACATATCTGTCAGCAAAATGCCAAAATGTGCAACTGCTGTTTGAACCATAAATGTATCTGCTTGTTGGTCTTGTAGTTGTACCACCTCCCCTTAATTTTAGCCCAGCCCTAGCAGCTACTCAGCAGCACCTGGAGAACACCCCTAGTGTTCATGTAAGCGTTTAAAGTAAATGGCAGAAATGTGACATCACAGGTGGTCACCGTGGTGCCAGAGCACATGACGTCACGTGCTCTCGAACCTCTCAAGACTGTGAGGTCGTATAATCTCGGCCGCCTGGTCCAAGACAATTCAAAGCACTTTCAATTTTGGAAGTAATTTTTTAACACAAGGTAAGGGTTATTTTGTTTTTGGAATATTTGATGCAAGAGAATTAATGTTTCATTGTTTCAGTTTTGTTTTTCGTTCAAGTGTTTTGTGCAATGGTCGGAGGGATACCTGAAGAGGTCGCCTTCCAGTTTTCATGTTACCAGTCTTGGGACAGCAATGGTGAGTGACGGACATGCGTTTCATGATGGCATACATCTTGAGATTGCTGACCTGATCTGTTAATTACTGTCTGTTTAGTAATTAATTCTGGAACGTTTTTTTGGTCACTCCTATGAGTGCCCCTGACACACTTAGACTCGCTAATTTATTTTTTACGCCACAGCCTTGGTGNCCAAAGTCAGTATATAGTGACCTCGCCTATCTGATGTGCAGTTATATGTAGTATTTTGGATATTCTGTAGATAAAGAATTTGTGATGCCAGTTACATTTGACCCTGTGTATCCCTTAAAAGCCTATCCATTTAATTACAGTCCTTTACTGACTGCTCCCAACTAATCATATAGCTTTGTATACCTATATTTGGTAAACCACCATAGTGACTAACAATTGGTTCATAACTGTATTTATTTTTCAATAAACATTTGGTTTCATTCATTGACATATCTGTCAGCAAAATGCCAAAATGTGCAACTGCTGTTTGAACCATAAATGTATCTGCTTGTTGGTCTTGTAGTTGTACCACCTCCCCTTAATTTTAGCCCAGCCCTAGCAGCTACTCAGCAGCACCTGGAGAACACCCCTAGTGTTCATGTAAGCGTTTAAAGTAAATGGCAGAAATGTGACATCACAGGTGGTCACCGTGGTGCCAGAGCACATGACGTCACGTGCTCTCGAACCTCTCAAGACTGTGAGGTCGTATAATCTCGGCCGCCTGGTCCAAGACAATTCAAAGCACTTTCAATTTTGGAAGTAATTTTTTAACACAAGGTAAGGATGTTTCATTGTTTCAGTTTTGTTTTTCGTTCAAGTGTTTTGTGCAATGGTCGGAGGGATACCTGAAGAGGTCGCCTTCCAGTTTTCATGTTACCAGTCTTGGGACAGCAATGGTGAGTGACGGACGTGCGTTTCATGATGGCATACATCTTGAGATTGCTGACCTGATCTGTTAATTACTGTCTGTTTAGTAATTAATTCTGGAACTTTTTTTGGTCACTCCTATGAGTGCCCCTGACACACTTAGACTCGCTAATTTATTTTTTACGCCACAGCATTGGTGCCCCTGGTTGGGCATGTGGTCATAGATGTAGAGTGTTGGCAGTCTCCGGTTTCCAATCCATCTGCATTCCAAACAGAGGATACACGGGCCCAATTCTTGTGTAAATTCTAAGGGGCATAACTGTAGACTGGTAGCACAACTTTATTTTCACATGTTTGAAGGGCCTTTTAATACTTTATCAGATTCAGTGTTATGCTAGATACCATGTGGCTGCTATGTCCAATAAAAACAGTGACCAAGCATCAGCATATACTTTTTTATTTAGTGGCAGTACAAGTCCGTTCTTCATGGGAATGTAGTGCAACCCCAATGGCACTGCAAATTGCGAAGTGTAAACCAGGCTCTATCTTTTGTCGCGTGTGTCCGCCAGTCCCAGTGGTCTTATATTTCATGCCATCCTGAGAATTCGTGCCTTATGTGTGTGAGTCAATCTATTACACCAGATGGCAACAGTCTATTTGACAGTGATCCCAGCTATTATCGGCAGGAAATAGAAAGGGAAAACCAGTTACTATGCTTTTTGCAGATGTAGGTACTAGGTAGCAGCTCAAATGAGTCCTGTTCTTCATAATTAGATAAATGATGATACAAGGCTTGTCACTGATCCTGGCAAAAATACAGTAATAGATACATCATAAGAGGATCAGAAACATGCATCATTTAAAAATATCATAACCAATAAGAGAAGCGGAATTTCACTCATATTTAATTTAAGAAGAACAAGATTCCTGCTTAGAATTATTCAATGAAAATATCCTTCTTAAAAGTGATATTAGTATTGGAAACCAAAGAATGGACTATCTATAATGTGCCAAGACATCAATCATATCAGACATTGATGGGGTGGAATGTATGCCCAGAAATATCTTGTGTGTCTATAGACACTACAGTAGTGGCAGCGCAGAAATTACAGTAGTTTAAAGAATACGTAATGAAGTTGCTTCACAAAGACATCCAGTATCAACATGGATGAAAACACTGGGATGAAACGACATATAGTTGTCAAAATTAGCTTTACATATAGAAATTTTTCAGGTAATGTGCTATTGTTTCCAGGTGTTGGTAGCCATAATGGTGGAAACTGTTAATCATAGATGCCTCATATATCCCCTCCCTGTACATGTGTCACAACATACCTATTGGTCTCTGCTCCTTGCCTGGTGAGTCATGCCAGCTACTGCAGGCGAAAGACTGTCAGAGAGGGTGAGAGGAACAGACAGCCTAATCGCAACACTGCCCCCTCCTAATTTTGTTCGTCCCAAATATAATCAATTCTTTCAGGACGTTTTTAGGTGCAAGTTGGTCAATGTGAATAAACATAGACTTTGCCCAAGAGCTCTAACAAAATGTCAAAAAGACCACTATGCTAAGTGCTTTCCCATAATTTCTGGAGTTTAGGACAGTGCCCCTTCCATCAATGTGAGTAGTACAGTTGCACTAGTTTCCCTTCTTTGAAAACCTTGGATGCCTTAGTCATATCATCATGTCTGCATACTTTCCCTGTTGAGTCTGAGTGTCCACAGAGCAAATTTCTGTAATTTGGCAGTCTTCAATGTAGATCCTTGATATAAGCTATGCCAACAAGAACAGGATCTTCTTTTGCTGTCCAAACAAATGGTCACTGGGAAGACAGAGCTCTCTTCTTTGTAGCAACCTCGATGGTGTTACCCTGACTGCCTCATGGTATGTGAATGATACACCAGAATAAATGCACACTTTGCAATCTCAGTATTTTTGCTATCTGTCAAAAAATTGGAAGATAATGCTATGGGGTATGGTTCAGCCTCTCAACCATCCTGTCCAACTGAGGGTACAGCATTGCCATCCTAGTTTTCTTCACCACCAAAATATTCACCACCGCTTGGAATATAGTAGCCTCTAAATTTCATCATTGGTCTGAAAGGAGCTCTAGTGGTACTCCAAAAAGATGTTGTCCACAAAGCCTCAGATGCAATGTGAGCTTCTTTGTTTGGAATCAGGATGACCTCGTGGCACTTACTGAAATATTCTTGGGCAACCAGGACCTAAAATATTTATTGCCATCCTCTTGAAAGAACTCCCACTTTGTATGTCTGAAAGTTTTCTCGTTCTTAGTCCTTAATCCTTTTTTTTTTTTTTTTTTTTTGTAACAGGTACTGCAAATACAACCTATCTCAACATCCTCCTAACAGATCCAGTAGTGGTCTCCCCATCAAGCTTAGTCTAGGGTCTTATTTATTCCAAAGTGAATGCCTACTGCCGTATTATGTAGTTCCTTTAGCACATTTGGGACACTAAATTCTGAAAGGAGTAACGGAAAGTAAGTTTCTTAAATTACTCTATTGATTGCTATAGAACACACCATTTCTCAGAGTCAAACTCCATTGTGCCCAATATGCTTTTACTGTAGAACTCAGATTAGATATTTCCTCTCATTTGAGTTGATGGTATACTCTTACCCCTCCAGTATGGGGCACAAAGATGAGTCCTTTGGCTCGTCTTTCCTAGAGCTCTCATCATTCCATGTAGGTGACAAAAGGCATGATCTCTTGAATACTCTTGAATATTAGTCCTTCAGTAAAACACTATTATTTTCCTCCTGTCAGCCACAGTGATGACAGGGTAGTTCACATGGTTCACATGGACTCCTATATAATGCATTTGCATTACTATGGAGGGGTCTTGGCCTGTGCTAACAAAACATATTTTACGTATCGCCTTCTTTTAACCAAAAGAAAACCTACTCTAATGCTTAACTTACACAGTATTACATGCTTCCATCCAAATTCTAACACCAGTGTTACAAGCATTTGGGCACGGCCACGTTCGTGAGAGATGGAGGTTTGAGAAATGAAGGTCTGAATGAAACTAAAGAACTAGGTTTAATTTCTTACTTTATTTAAAATACAACAAAATTTAACTATACAGCAATTTCTTCCACATTTAATAATACTCACTTTATTACAAACTGCTGTGCTGACTAAAACTATTAAGTACTGTAAATGAAGGCAACTCTGACCCTGCTGGGTTAACTTTGCAACACTCAAAATGTTTGTTTTGGTGCCATTTGGTGAAGGGGTAGCAAACATTACCTGGGTAGATAACTTGAAAACATACCTAGTTATAGTTCTCCGTTTATTTGCCAAACTGCACCAAAACAAAAATACTGAGTGATGAGAAATTTGCCCAAGTTTAAAATGTTGAATATCTTATTATATTACATGATTTAATAATTACTTGGTCCTATAAACAAAAATAACAAATACTAGTTCTCTAAATCAGTTTTATACAGTTTGCGGTGCTGACTCCGAGCCCCTGTCACCCCTCGCGCGCCATCTGTCTGCTGCACGCAAGAACGGCCCACTGTAATGGGCCGCCTGCTCACCTGCCACAGGCCACAGCCACAGCTCTCAACACCCACCACGTGAGTCAAGCCACCTCCCAGACAGGCTACAAGGTGTAACTTTTTATTACGTAAATAAACTGGCACAGTGGACAATGTTAAATTAGGTCCCCAGAGTAAGTTTCTCAAGAAAATGAATGTGGTGAGGGGGCTTAAGGTTTAAGCCAAGTGGGAGGTAGTGTGAATCTCTGTCGCCCAGAGCGCACTGACAACTGATTNCCAATGCAAATTCCACCACTATTTCATATTCAGGACAATAAGAGCGTATCAGTGCATGTCAATTCATGTCATATCATGGCCCATAATATTTAATTATCACAACTGAGCGTTGGTCTGTGTGGTACAAGTTTCCACCACCAACTTGATGTGAAACTTTCCATCCACCAAACTGTGCACCGATATTTCTAGCCGTAAATGACTTCGTTATGCTCAGAATACTGTAAAATGTTTGTTTTCAATATTTTTTAATGTGTCCTTATGTACTTTTCAGCAGACAGCGCTCATATGCATCTCAACGTAAACTTATGTGATTTCACTACAAAGTGAGTCAGAGACAGATAACCAACGATTAAAATTATGTCCAAAAGGGCACATGTCTGTAAACATAATTCACAATCATCTCCTTCATCCAGGCATAATGTGTTTTGGCGGGCGGTGCGAGATAACTACATACTCCCCCCTCCTTCCACTGCGGCAAGTCAGTTTAACGGTAGCAGGCGAAGAGGGAAGCATGCGTCATGCGACTATGGTGAAGTTCAAGTCTTTGCAACCAGTCATTAGTACACTGGAGAGCCAAAAAAACGGGTATAGGCGTGTGTATGTAAATAACAGAGGTATGAAACCAATCAGAGTAACGCGATGCGGTCGGCAGCGCCTATATAGACAACAAGCGTCTGGCAAAGTTGCTAGATCAGTTACTGCTGCTACAATGGCAGTTTATCAAGATTTAAGTCAGTTTGAACGTGGTGTTATAGTTGGTGCACGAGATATGGGACATAGCAACTCGAAGGTAGCGATACAATTTGGATTTTCACGTACGACCATTTCACGAGTGTACCGTGAATATCGAGATTCCGATAAAACATCAAATCTTCGACATCGCTGCGGCCGGAAAAATATCGCGAACAAACAGGAAAAACAACTACTGACGAGAATCATTAAACATGATATACGTGCAACTCTTTCTCAAATTGGCACAGATTTCAATGCTGGGCCATCAAAAGTGCCAGCGTGCAACCTATTCAACGGATCATCATTGCTATGGGCTTTCGGATCTGAAGGCTCACTCGCCTGCCGTTGTTGACTGCACGACACAAAGCTTTACGCCTCGCCTGGGCCCGCCAACACCGCCTTTGGACTGTTGATGACTTGAAACACGTTGCCTGGTCTGACGAGTCTCGTTTCCAATTGTATCGGGCGGATGGACGTGTACGGGTATGGAAAAATCCTCATGAACCCATGGACCTTACATGTCAACAGGGGACTGTTCAAGCTGGTGGAAGCTCTGTCATTGTATGGGGCGTGCGCAGTTGGCGTAAAATGGGACCCCTGATACGTCTAGATACGACTCTGACAGGTGACAGATACGTAAGCATCTTGTCCGTTCACCTGCACCCATTCATGTCCATTGTGCATTCCGACGGACGTGGACAATTCCAGCAGGACAATGCGACACTCCACACACCGAGAGTTGCTACCGAGTGGCTCCAGAAACACTCTTCTGACTTTAGACACTTCCATTGGCCACCTAAATCACCAGATATGAACATTATTGAGCATATCTGGGATATCTTGCAACGAGCTGTTCAGAAGAGATCTCCACCGCCTCACACTCCTATGGATTTGTGGACTGTGCTGCAGGATTCATGGTGTGAATTGCCTCCTGCATACCTTCAGACATTAGTCGAGTCCATGCCATGTCGTCTTGCGGCACTTCTGCGTGCTCGTGGGGGCCCTACACGATATTAGGCAGGTGTAGCAGTTTTTTGGCTCTTCAGTATATATCAATAAACATTCATTAAGTTCCGGAACCTTTTCATTTGTTTAATACCCTGAGGTGACCCCGTTCCGGTGTAGGCTGTTGTGCTCCACGGTTTCAAGGCAGCTTAAATTTTCTAGTCGTTCGTTCGACGTTCTTGTGATTCCGGTTGGCTGCATGTCCGCTTCATCTTTACAATGCGTCATGTTCATCATCCGTGTGTGTGTATTTGAATACAAATGTGTTCCTCATAGATATAACGTGTGTTGATTGCATACCCACTTAACAGGCAACGTTTAAGTGCGACGGACCAATAGTCGTCAGAATCCTTCACCTACTACATATATATATGAACTGTTAAAATTTTCAAAACACGTTTGCATTATCGACCTGACGTCTGCAGGGTCAGAATACCTGAGGGCATAGACAGTGCTGTGTACCATAGTGGCTTGGGACAAGCCAGCAATACATCCTTTTCAGTTCTCGGATACCTGAACTCGTGTGACAGCAAGGTTGTATTCAACCATGAGCCAAAAAAGGCCGAAACTCCTCAGCTTCAAAGCAAACTACTCGAAGATGTAATGCAGGCAGAGATAGTCCGAGGGGTTTGTAAAGACACGTAAGGACTGATGGAGATGGATAAACTGAAGAAAGACCTGAAGCTGGGTATGGACAATACATTTGTCAAAGGGGTTAGAAAGGGAAAGGGGGGATAATTTCAGCAGTTGAAGTTATCCAAAGCAAAATCATATGCATAATATGATGGGGAAAGAAATATAATGAAAAAATTGTTTCTTAAATGCTGAGCTAAGGTGCTGGCACACAGAGGATGAAACTTCTGGATTTCCTCAGATCTTCCATTCATGTACAAGGAAAATTCACCTACTGTGAAGATTACTATGGCTAATGCAGAATTTACTTTTCAAATTAAAATGCATGTTAGGGGCCTACCTACCTCCAGCTATTTTCCGCCTTTGAGGCCAAGAAGCACGGGAGCGACAAAGGCTACCCGGTTATGTTCAACAAGTGTGCCATCACCACTAAGCGCAAGGCTTTGAACTGGTACGCTGTGTTTCCGTGATACTGCGTAAACCTACAAGACTAAGCAGTGACTCTAAAGTATATTTTGAGATACAGCACTTTGAAAAGCAATTTTTAGCTATGTTGGAATGCTCTAAGTAGTGCTAATATGTGTGACATCTTGAAACACTCAACAGACATCATCTAAAAAGTGTTATTTTCATACACTGAAGAGCCAAAAAAACTGGTACACCTGCCTGATATCGTGTAGGGCCCCCCGAGCACGCAGAAGTGCCGCAAGACGACGTGGCATGGACTCGACTAATGTCTGAAGGTATGCAGGAGGCAATTCACACCATGAATCCTGCAGGGCAGTCCACAAATCCAATATGTGCCAATTTGAGAAAGGGTTGCACATATGTCACGTTTAATGATTCTCGTCATTCGTCGTTTGTCCCGTTCTTTCACGATCTTTTTCCGTCCACAGCGATGTCGAAGATATGATGTTTTATCGGATTCCCGATATTCACAGTACATTCGTGAAATGGTCGTACGCAGACNTCTACAGCGATGTCGAAGATATGATGTTTTATCGGATTCCCGATATTCACAGTACATTCGTGAAATGGTCGTACGCAGACATCCAAATGTTATCGCTACGTCGGAAATGCTATGTCCCATCTCTCGTACACCGACTATAACACCACGTTCAAACTCACTTAAATCTTGATAACATGCCATTGTAGCAGCAGTAACCGATCTAGCTACCGACCGCATCGCGTTACTCTGATTGGTTCCATACCTCTGTTATTGGCATACACACGCCTATACCAGTTTTTTTTTTTGGCTCTTCAGTGTAGATTAGCACACTGGATGCACATTTAATTGTTTCATGAAAAAAAAATTATTTATAATACCCTGCAACACAGTTTAAGTGCTAGGTAGACAGTCCACTTAAAATTAAATAGGGGTGATAACATATGTGTAACACTTGACTTACCTTTTACTTACAGGCGTGAACTGGTACAGGATGAGTGTGAAGCTCTGCCATGGCTTGAAGTTGCTTACTGTCTTGTACAACCTGAGCTCCACAGTGATCACAACCTCATCTGAAGGCACTTTGGACACGTCGAACCACAGAATTTTGTCCCTCGCATGGTGAATGGCACCTTCATGATGGCCTGGCCACAGATATGAAACACACCAGTCAGGTACCTGCAGTCTACACATGCCACCAAAAGCCAGATCCACACTTAACAAAGCAATTATTTTTTTGTAACAACTAGCCCTACACTGAAATTATATGAGAACATCAGTGCAGAGCTATAGTAAAATATAGCTTACATAAATGTTAGAAATATTCAAAGGAGAGCAAAACAACTTTTTCTACATCTGCACTTTCTCAGAGATAGGCGATAAAATACTTGAGAATCACATAGTGATGTCTACTGGTGCAAATCTACACCCACTATTCTGCCATCAAAAGAAAAAAGGGAAGTTGTTTTCAAGATTTTCCTGGCTCTCAGAAGCCTGAAGAAATTAGTTTTATATGTCGGCAGAGAGGCTTCATTGCAGCCAATCCCTTGCAGGTGCGGATACCCTGTGTTCTATGTCAGAATACAAAGCTTATTTCCTTCAAATATACTTCAAATAATGGCCAGGAAACAAAAGTGATCCAATAGGGCCTACAAACCCCAATATTTTAATTTTAAATGTTCTTATTTCATACAATTTCTGTCACCCATACTACTCCATGTACCCTGATGAACAGTTTTTAGATTGGCGGGTACCACACGCAATAAACAGCCCAGAGTTTGTTTTTCGTACCTTCAGCTACCGAACACACACACACACACATACGCACACACACCTGACACAGCTGTGTATTTGTTCCTATTGACAGAGCTAACCAGCATTTGGTATCAGCTACTGCCATGTGCGTTCAAAAGTAATGTTTATAAGAGTAGGCAGTCCTCAAATGCTGTCACTATACAATGCCTTCCAAATTACTTTTGCGATTCAGTATCTTATCAAATGCAAAAAAACTACTCTGCTTCTACAGCCCTAAAAGTATTTCTAAGTAGAGTGCTAAGTCAATGCACTTTACAGTTAACAAGACATTAACCAATCGCATCACTCCTTGCTCACGAAGCACTTTCTCTGAGGTGAGCACTAGTTTTACGGCAGATTGCAATTGCTCTTATGTTTTGTTACCTATTGTCTTTTCATATTACATTTGAATTATTGACATTTATTGTTTATTAATGCTAATCCCTTCTTTTTATTGCCTTCTATCATACTATCCTTTAGATTAGCAGTCTACCAGGGAAAGCTTGGCCTGGTTTTCTCTCCTCATGCTCTGGTTACAAAGGGTTGGGGAGGGGGCTGTATGTTATCCAAACAGCATTCCTAAGCCAAGCTATGTTAAGAAACATTACCTGCATAGTAGAGTGTATAGCAGCCCCTGGAGCTAAAAATGGCCCACACTGGCTTGGCTGCAATGGAGTGAACACACTTTCGTTCCACTGGCTACTGTTCGAGATACAGCAACCCTCCATGCTGGATCCAGTCTGTGACAGGGGTTGGATGGAGTACCTGGTCAAGGAGACCTTTATCTCCTGCCTATTCATATGTTGACCCTTAGTGGACCTACATAGTTTTGTATGTGCGCCAACGGCTACATGTTAGTTCTTGACAGTCGCCCATCCAAGTACTGACCACGCCCAACGTAGTTGAAATACGGTGATCGGAAGACCATTAGGTTACCCGTGCTGTATAGCAGTTGGTGCAAGAAAGCTGAATATTTAGGGCCCGCGCAGACAGAGGGCGGTCTGCTTCAACTGACTNGCTTGGCTGCAATGGAGTGAACACACTTTCGTTCCACTGGCTACTGTTCGAGATACAGCAACCCTCCATGCTGGACCCAGTCTGAGACAGGGGTTGGATGGAGTACCTGGTCAAGGAAACCTTTATCTCCTGCCTATTCATATGTTGACCCTTAGTGGACCTACATAGTTTTGTATGTGCGCCAACGGCTACATGTTAGTTCTTGACAGTCACCCATCCAAGTACTGACCACGCCCAACGTAGTTGAAATACGGTGATCGGAAGACCATTAGGTTACCCGCGCTGTATAGCAGTTGGTGCAAGAAAGCTGAATATTTAGGGCCCGCGCAGACAGAGGGCGGTCTGCTTCAACTGACTATCGATGTTATATGGAGTTCTTAAAACACATAACAAACAGTTTACACACTGCATTCCATTTCGTAGCTAATACTGTTCATGAAAAATGTATCTCAATAGTTCCTCTTCCGAAGACTAAGCATTGCTGGTCTGCAGCCTAGAGGCATCTAAAATGAAGTGGAAGTGATGGGTGCATCAGATTAACACAACACGAGAAGAACAAGGAGAATTCAATATTCTGTTTCCTGAATCAATATATGACGAACAATTTAAAATTTATTTTTGCATGTCAACAAATATTTTTAACAGTACAATCTAATTAATGGCAATTACGAACTGGAATCAGACTATTTCTACAAAAGAAAGACTGGCAGTACTTTTAAGGTAAGCAACTATAGTAGTACTTCAAAATGCGGTTACATATTTTGTAGCTAACATGAGTAGTTAGACAAGTTGTTTGGTTAGATAATATGTACTAAGTTATGTAATAAGGTTAGGTAATATGTACTAAGTTATATAATAATGTAAGATAATATGTAGTATATGATACATCTTAAATATGTGTGTACATCTGTGCATGACATTCAGCTTCACCACCGTTATCAATCGTTGCTGCTGTTGTCTCATAAAAGTGTGTTAAATTCGGAGAAGCTGACTATGTTCTTTGAAGTGCAGATGTGTCGAAGTAACTGCCGACGATTCCAGAGTTGCATGTGACAATTCAAATACTGTTTGAACTAACTGTTGTATCAGTCGAGGAGAACGAGACGTTTTTATTGGTCCCTGATATTTTGTAAAACACGTCGAACATCAACTGCACAAGTATATACACTTGGAGTGGCCAACTGTGNTATTGGTCCCTGATATTTTGTAAAACACGTCGAACATCAACTGCACAAGTATATACACTTGGAGTGGCCAACTGTGGTCTCCCATATTCAGTAGATGAAGTAGACCTTATACTGGCTGGCGAATCCCGAGATGTACACGATACTTCACGTACACTTTTCTCAGTTTGTGGTGCCATTTGAGGGGTACTAGCACTTTTAATTTGTACCGGGAAAACAAAGTTGCTGTCTCCAATTTTAACATACTTTGCATTCTAATTGGAAGTAGTTTGATGTTTCAGCATAACTTACAAAGAAATAATCCACCACATACAATTTTGATTTCTGTGTGATCTTCATTTTAAGGTATTCTAGCACTTTATTACTTGGGTATTCCTCTATTTACTTTTGAACCCAGCAACATTTTCTGAGACCTCGAGAGTAGCAAGTTCAGATTCATAAGATGCATTTTTTAAGTTTGGTGGAAGACATGGCGATTCAGTGTCATTTGTTCCTTGAGACTGGCCTCGGGTATTGAAATTACCACTAGTAGTTGTTCTACTATTTAAATATTCCAAAAACCTCATTTGCTCCGCCCACTGCCAATTCTTGTAGGTACTTTTTATAAGTTTGACCTTAGGTAGTGTTAATCATTTTCTTGAACTTCTTGTAATTTTCCCTCAAACCTTTCCATTTGGATATCTGATGATTGCCTTTAAAATAATAACCCAGATTTAGTATTAATATTCTTTTCTGATATACATACCTACACATACTTAATTAAATGTATTATTTGAAAAGAAAGCATGGACACACACTNATATTCTTTTCTGATATACATACCTACACATACTTAATTAAATGTATTATTTGAAAAGAAAGCATGGACACACACACTTCATTAGGACACATACATAATTTAGATGTAACATTTTAAGTACAATAACTTCTACGTTTACTACAAAATAAATACTTATTATGTTTCATGTTCCTTGCTACGGGGGATGACAAACATTCATTCATTTCGAATGGGATTTACAACTGTTGGTGGAATAATAAAGGAAGTAAGTCAGGCTATTTGGAAAGCAATCCCACGGAAGGAATGTGGAAGCAGTCTGCAATTGGATTTAAGGAGACGTCGGGGTTTCCAAGTTTACNGGCTATTTGGAAAGCAATCCCACGGAAGGAATGTGGAAGCAGTCTGCAATTGGATTTAAGGAGACGTCGGGGTTTCCAAGTTTACGCAGTAGCATTCACAGCAAACATGTTTACATTAAATGTCCATCGAATACTGGATCGTTATATTTATGTCCTAAAACAGAGATATTGAATTTTGTTTTTAAAAATAGGGACAAATAGCTTGCCACGATATATCGTTTACGACTAATTCGCAGTTTGCGATCCACCCCCCTCCCCCCACATCTCCATAAAGCTACATTTTCAGAGGCAGTCAAATCTCATTGCGTTTAACTGCTCTCGAATTTGCTGTTGGTTAATCTGAATCTGTTTACGAGTTTTCTTTAACGAACTTAGTCCATTACATTTATTTTATGAATGTCTGCTTTTGTTATCAATCTATGTAAGTGGTAGGTGGTGTATATAACTTCCAAATATTTTCATTCAAAGATCGACTCTGTGTGATTGTTGATCGATCGAATATAAACTCATATGTATGCCAAGAAGTACGCATCATTTTGCAGTGGGATCATTAATTAACTGAAACCGTTAAAATATTAGGAGTGTGTGGTAAAATTTTGAATGCTAACATGTGTGTAACAAGTTATTATTTTTTGTTATTGTTTAAAGGATTCTCTAAATGGGGCTAACATGTCNATATTCTTTTCTGATATACATACCTACACATACTTAATTAAATGTATTATTTGAAAAGAAAGCATGGACACACACTTCATTAGGACACATACATAATTTAGATGTAACATTTTAAGTACAATAACTTCTACGTTTACTACAAAATAAATACTTATTATGTTTCATGTTCCTTGCTACAGGGGATGACAAACATTCATTCATTTCGAATGGGATTTACAACTGTTGGTGGAATAATAAAGGAAGTAAGTCAAGCTATTTGGAAAGCAATCCCACGGAAGAAATGTGGAAGCAGTCTGCAATTGGATTTAAGGAGACGTCGGGGTTTCCAAGTTTCCGCAGTAGCATTCACAGCAAACATGTTTACATTAAATGTCCATCGAATACTGGATCGTTATATTTATGTCCTAAAACAGAGATTTTGAATTTTGTTTTTAAAAATAGGGACAAATAGCTTGCCACGATATATCGTTTACGACTAATTCGCAGTTTGCGATCCACCCCCCTCCCCCCAGATCACCATAAAGCTACATTTTCAGAGGCAGTCAAATCTCATTGCGTTTAACTGCTCTCGAATTTGCTGTTGGTTAATCTGAATCTGTTTACGAGTTTTCTTTAACGAACTTAGTCCATTACATTTATTTTATGAATGTCTGCTTTTGTTATCAATCTATGTAAGTGGTAGGTGGTGTATATAACTTCCAAATATTTTCATTCAAAGATCGACTCTGTGTGATTGTTGATCGATCGAATATAAACTCATATATATGCCAAGAAGTACGCATCATTTTGCAGTGGGATGATTAATTAACTGAAACCGTTAAAATATTAGGAGTGTGTGGTAAAATTTAGAATGCTAACATGTGTGTAACAAGTTATTATTTTTTGTTATTGTTTAAAGGATTCTCTAAATGGGGCTAACATGTCAAAGCAAATATATTTTTGGACATATTCCATTGCAGTGGATCTCTGGTTTTGTATGTCATCCACTTCAATTGAATATGTCCACAATAATGCTTCGTTTCATAAGTTATTATTTTGATTGCAGCAGATAGCTCTTGTACTAGACGTGTATATTTAAAGTTAAATGTACTATTTTCTAAATTTCTATGCTATCTGCTTGCATCAGTAAAAAATTCCCATGCATAAAGCCCAACGTATCAAGAAATCGGAAATATTTCTCTCATGATTCACAATTACTCATGTTTTGCAATGAATATTTGAATTCAAAACTGCAGATGCTAAGTAATCAACACCTATTAACACTGCAGAATATTTACTATAGGCATATCAGTGTAATAAGAATACATTACATTACAGAAATGAATGTCGATAATATTCGGCGATGATACTGG
The DNA here is from genome assembly GCA_002778355.1 of Clitarchus hookeri. NCBI lineage: Eukaryota > Metazoa > Arthropoda > Insecta > Phasmatodea > Phasmatidae > Clitarchus > Clitarchus hookeri. The sequence goes on from NQII01008268.1 coordinate 33,365, forward strand.
CAGCTTCGCAAGTACCGAGGAAAAAATATTGTATAATACTGTTTGCAAAAATCGGGGATCCGTAATGCTCCTAGGGAAACTACAATCATAGAGGACACTGAAATTCCCCAGACAGAGACATGTGCGCAAATATCACCGTAAATCGCCAGTCAGAACAAGCACTAAGCAAAGGAATAAATCTTCATCAACCGTTCAACGACTACAGAATAATAATCTTGGATATTAGATGGAAAGGCAACTCTGAGCAGAAATAAGTGGCTAGTGGTCGCTTCACGTCGGAAAGCACTCGGACTTCCGAAAAAAATGCTACAAGGCCGTTTGGAAAGGGCGAGAAGAGATAAAAAATTAAAGGTGAAGGTACGGTGTTACGTGCAAAAAGAAAAGTGCAGAAAGGCTCGTGTCAACGAGATATCATGATAATAGTTTATTACGATCCACTGGATATTTTGGGCACCAAAACTAAGTAGTACCGGGTACTGGGCACGAACCTTTACAGTTCCGAACTCATTGGCATATGAACTCTGCGGTTTAGCGTGCCTTGCCTGCCGCCTAAAAACATTTCCGGTTATGAGAGAGAATAACAACAAGCGTGCTTAAATTGCGCAGTCGTAAGCATTAGAACCTCTAAATGACCAATGGATTCCGGTATCTATATATTTATACTCCCGCGTTAAAACTTCTAAATTATTCTGGAGTGTATTAAATTGAAATATCAGATTAAATAATAAATTATCAAATAAAAAAAATTGCAAAGTAACATAAGTAAGCAACATATTAACTCTTAACATGAAAGATTATCTAATCTTAACTGAGAATTAAAACCTATAAAAACAGGGCATACTTACAGTTTTCCTCAGTTACTTCATTGCATTCAGGCTAACAGTCAAATTTACAAATTATTTTAACTGTTACATTGTATGAAAGTATTGGCAAATAAATATTTCCAGCAGTATTTTAATTTTAAAATAAATATTTACTATAAAAAATATTCTAAAAAAGAACTTTTTCTACCCCTAACAAATTATTTTCAAGAAATACTTTAACTGAATATGACAAGATTTAAATAAAATACGTAACCAGGTGCAAGAAAATTATTTACAGGTGTTGTTTACGTGCTGGGTAAGTTTGAAGGGTTTGTCAAAACTGAAGTAGGTATACATTTAAAAGGCAAAGATTAACGTAAATCAAACAGTATTTAATTGCAAACTGGCTGCAAAAATGAAGGAAAAAAAACAGGTAGTTTTTATTAGCTATAAATATAATATGTATTTTTTAAATTATTTTCTTTGTCGCTTCGATTTTTCTTGGTCATAGCGTAAGTGTATATCTGCATAATAAATTGCTTTAATCAATTTGACAAAACCGCACATTTAAATTCAATCAGTGAACGCTCTTACTAGAAAACAAAAGTTCAAAAACTTGCAAAAAAAATAGTTAGTTAGCGCAAACAGTATATTTGACATACATACACACACACACACACACAGGTTGTATCTAAATTCTACCGAAGAACTTAGGCTGCAGGTAAATTACAAAAACGTAGTTTAAAACATATACAACCTACCGTCTAACGTTAATCCTAAGGGTGGCACACGTCTTTGTAGATGGACCTAAAAAATTAGTTTATTGAAAATATTGGAAAAAAATATCGAATATGGAACACTGAGTGTCTGGATAACGGGTATCTGTATAACAAGTCTACAAACACAACATCTGTAGCTGTCATCAAATAATTTATTGAAAATCATCAGTTACTACCCTTATTTATAACTAACCTCTATGACGCGATAGCAAATTTGGGATTTAAATGATATATCATTAATCCGCATGTCACAATAAACGAAAAAGGTCGCCTTAAGTAAATGTCCTAAGACTCGTAGTTTTCGAGTAATTAGTTTTCTAATTTCAAAATAACACTTACAAATACCTGGCAGGTGGGCAACACGCACAGCATCTAATCACACACTGTTGTGGCCGTCAAGGGGAGGGTAATATTCCAGAGCGAGGCACATAACAGTGGCAATGTAATACACTAGTGCTTCAGGTACAACTTCAAACATGTGTACATCCCTTAGAACTCACTTTAGAACATAGGTCTTATATATGACTCCACCCTCTTTTTTCACCATTAACCCACAGCCGAAGTTAGTCGGTTGAATTTTGATACGTCCTGTGTAAGTATACAAGGCGTTTTTGAACATCATGTTGAAATTGAAACCACTACATCTATGGGCAGTTACAAAATGTTAAGAAAATTCATCCAGTATTTAATTTAAATTGAACATAACAGAACAGTGCCCGGAGTCCGCATCTGCACGTACTTGCGTGTACAGCAAGTTGTGTATCACAACTGCGAACGGGTTCATATTATTAGCTACGATGGAAACTTATTCTAGCATGTAGACGATCCCATCAATTCCGCTAAATGAATATGTTAAGTCCCAATACATTCATTAAGAGACCACTAAAAAATTTTTTACTGGCATGAAAAAACATGTAATTTCACCCTACAGTATCACAAAGGCCAAAAATGATATATATATTTACATATAAACGAATGGAAACTATCGGGATTTTAATTTATACGTGTTTTTCTGAAAATTTTAAAATTGAACAAATTCAGTACGTTAGGCAATCTCTGAAAATAATTTTTTTTGTGATCAGAACATTGTGAACATTTTTTGGAAATTTTAATGTGTTTCGCCCGTATTTCAATGTCACATTTTAAAATAAAATTTGAAGGTACAATTGTTAGGAATTTAAAACTTAACTGCTGATAACCCAAGTGTCTGATTTCAATGGAATTATTAAAATGCTACACCTATGACTTCAAGGAACATTTAAACCAAATATAGTGTTACAGTAACTTTTTGAAATTTGCACGAATTTAGATTTTAAGTTGAAATGTTCATATTTATGCTTCGTAAAAACATGATGAACATTATTATTAAAATAATTTGGCATTTTATTAAGTTATTACAAATATCACTGCAGTAAACTATAAAGTATACTCAATCTAGAAAAAAAAATCTTTCTGACTCTTGCCTCCTTCGTTGCCGCTATGTTGTGTCACTATAGGGAGGTTCTACGCCACAGAGGCAATAGAGTTTATCCAGAGGCGTAAATTCAGTTGGATTCCTTCCCATATGATGACCTACCCACATCTGTTCTTGAGATAGAAAGCACAGACTGAGTTTTAGACAGCTTCTTGAACTTGTTATGTATAAATTCACATGCATGAATAAATAAAACCATTTGCTTCTTAGAGCAGTGGTTGAACATTCATCTAGGTGTTAAAAACTGACAGTGCAAGGACACATTTTTACATAGGATTGCTTAATACAAAGTAATACACTGATGAAAAATGAATGCCACTAAATACGTGACGTAGAAACACCATATGCGCATGGAGCACTGATCGAGGGAACTACATGCAATGATTAACATTGCTGTGCTGTGGACGGAGTAGGAACCGCATATAAGGCATAACACCGCTGAGCCCAATACAACTATAGTTGACTCACTGAAAGAGAAGTCTGTTGTTTCAAGCTTCGGCCTGTGTGTAGTAAGCCGTGTAGACATGCCACGGTGGTATAGACGACCACACTTCGTGTAATTAATGAACTTTGAAAGAGGTCGTATTGTGGGCCTGAGGGAGGCTGGATGGTCCTTCCAAAGAATTTCTCAATGAGTAGGGCGTGAAGTGTCATCTGTGCATCATTGGTGGTGCCGGTGGTCCAACGATGGTGCGCAAGCTCGTCAACCTGGTTCCGGATGGCAGCGGCATACGGATTCCCGTCTGGACCACCGCATCAGACGAGCAGCTATTTTTGATCGCACTGCGACCGCCGCACATATTAGGGCCACTGTTGCACCCAAGATGTCAGCTAGGACCATCACCAACAGTTTGCTAGACGCTGGACTACGATCAAGGGTGTCGCTCGCCAGGCTTCCTCTCACACCTCATCCCCGTGCAGCTCGCCTCGGATGGTGTCGCGAATGACGCAACTGTAAGGATGAATGGCACGGTGTTGTGTGATGAGAGCAGCTTCTGCCTTGGCGCCAGTGACAGTCGTTTGCGAGTGCGGCATCGACCAGGAGGGTGGCAACAACTAGAGTTTATAAGGCAGTGACTTACAGGACCAACTCCTGGTATTATGCCCCGGGGGGAGGAGTAATAGCCTACAATGACCGTACGCCTCTGGTGTTTGTTGAGGTAACACTGAACAGTGAACGCTAAATTCAGAACATCATTCAGCCGACTTTGTTGCCATTCCTACAACGCCAAGGAGACGTCCTCTTCCAGCAGGACAATGCCCGTGCACACGCGTCTCGTGTTGCCAAACGCGCTCTCGAAGGTGTTCGTCAACTCCCCTGGCCAGCACGATCACTCGACCTGTCCCCCATTGAACATGTATGGGACATGATGGGACGACGTTTGGTGCGGTCTGCAATAGAGGAATTATGGGGACTTTAACTCATCGGGACCTGGGACCGGAGCGTCGGAGCTGTTAACGCTATGTTATTCCGGTCGGCCAGTGGCCACCTTGGATCCATGTGTCTATGCTTAATACAGTATATTTATTTTGCAGCAAACTAAGAGCATGTCTTGGCCTCTAAAAAAATGTCAAATTACCAACACTTTTTTTGGTATCTCAGCTCTTTTCGATAGTATTTTGCAAAAATATATATGGTATATGTAGTGCTATTTTATATAAATACTTATTTTTTGTAAATCCACAAAGCCTGACAAATCCCTGTATAAAACACAGAAGAAACTTGAAAATTACGTTTGAATACAAAAATACGCTTTCGCTAACACTGACGCAGATCTTAAATTAAATTTTTTCAAATCTCATAATGAGTTTTTATTAACTCCCGAATTGTACTTTTATGNACTGACGCAGATCTTAAATTAAATTTTTTCAAATCTCATAATGAGTTTTTATTAACTCCCGAATTGTACTTTTATGGTACAAAATGATATTTGTACAAATATACATGAGTTGTGTGGGTAAAATTCATAACCAATGCTCTACATAAAATTACTTCAAATAATTTATTCTACATTCTTATTAGTGGAAGAACAAATAAATAGTAATTATTTATAGTTCTAAATTCAAAATTTATTGATTTATCTTTTGTAATCAACTGAGTATTAATAAAATTATTTCTAAATGTAAATACGTTAATGAATATTTATTCATCAGAAATACAGTAATATGCGAGATAATAACGAAATTATTCTCTTTATTATTGCAGGAGATGTATTTATTCCTAAAACACCAAAAAAATTCACACCAATTAATTTTAACATTAATTTTCAAGTGCGGGTTTTGAATGGAGTGACATTGTTTTTAAAACTTTTATCATAACTAAATATTTTGTAATAGTCTTTGAGTATGTTAAAATAAACGTTTAGTATGAAATATTATTTTACTTTAAATTTAGCTTATCTAAGGAATGACTTTTGCATCAGCCGTATAAAAAACGGGTTTGCTTCGTGATGGTGGTAATGTTTTACTCAGCCTTTTCACTGTATACGCTTGTTTAACTGAGAGAAAATACGTATGGCNATGGTGGTAATGTTTTACTCAGCCTTTTCACTGTATACGCTTGTTTAACTGAGAGAAAATACGTATGGCGAGAAAATTAAAAGTATTTTGCCAAAGATGGACGGCATTCGGACTTATCCATAAAGATAGATCAGAGAAAGCGGAGATAAACAAGTATATTTAAATGACACTGGAGTCACACTGTTACAAANTATCCATAAAGATAGATCAGAGAAAGCGGAGATAAACAAGTATATTTAAATGACACTGGAGTCACACTGTTACAAAAGTAATTTTCAAAATTACTATTTTTAACTCGCATTTTATTGTGATGTTACAAAATTTACGAAGTCTGCCTGCTGGAACTCAAAAGGTCGTGGACTTGATTCCCAGCGGGTTCAGAGAGTTTTCAGGTTAAACATTTCCTAAAAATGTTATTTTCAGAATCTTTGGTAAATATTAAGTTTATCGCTGCGGAATATATCTTTGTGAAATGTACTGATATCTTGATTTAATTGTTATTGGTTTTTATATGTTCGCCTAAATTTCATTTCTAATACACTAGTANAAATGTACTGATATCTTGATTTAATTGTTATTGGTTTTTATATGTTCGCCTAAATTTCATTTCTAATACACTAGTGGAAAATGGACACCCGGATGCAATGGTCACACACGAATGGAGGTCTTATTGAATAATTATACAGGTTGTACACTGTATATGATAGTGATCACAGGGTCGTACACATATGGACAGAGGCNCTGACGCAGATCTTAAATTAAATTTTTTCAAATCTCATAATGAGTTTTTATTAACTCCCGAATTGTACTTTTATGATACAAAATGATATTTGTACAAACATACATGAGTTGTGTGGGTAAAATTCATAACCAATGCTCTACATAAAATTACTTCAAATAATTTATTCTACATTCTTATTAGTGGTAGAACAAATAAATAGTAATTATTTATAGTTCTAAATTCAAAATTTATTGATTTATCTTTTGTAATCAACTGAGTATTAATACAATTATTTCTAAATGTAAATACGTTAATGAATATTTATTCATCAGAAATACAGTAATATGCGAGATAATAACGAAATTATTCTCTTTATTATTGCAGGAGATGTATTTATTCCTAAAACACCAAAAAAATTCACACCAATTAATTTTAACATTAATTTTCAAGTGCAGGTTTTGAATGGAGTGACATTGTTTTTAAAACTTTTATCATAACTAAATATTTTGTAATAGTCTTTGAGTATGTTAAAATAAACGTTTAGTATGAAATATTATTTTACTTTAAATTTAGCTTATCTAAGGAATGACTTTTGCATCAGCCGTATAAAAAACGGGTTTGCTTCGTGTTGGTGGTAATGTTTTACTCAGCCTTTTCACTGTATACGCTTGTTTAACTGAGAAAGAAAATACGTATGGCGAGAAAATTAAAAGTATTTTGCCAAAGATGGACGGCATTCGGACCTATCCATAAAGATAGATCAGAGAAAGCGGAGATAAACAAGTATATTTAAATGACACTGGAGTCACACTGTTACAAAAGTAATTTTCAAAATTACTATTTTTAACTCGCATTTTATTGTGATGTTACAAAATTTACGAAGTCTGCCTGCTGGAACTCAAAAGGTCGTGGACTTGATTCCCAGCGGGTTCAGAGAGTTTTCAGGTTAAACATTTCCTAAAAATGTTATTTTCAGAATCTTTGGTAAATATTAAGTTTATCGCTGCGGAATATATCTTTGTGAAATGTACTGATATCTTGATTTAATTGTTATTGGTTTTTATATGTTCGCCTAAATTTCATTTCTAATACACTAGTAGAAAATGGACACCCGGATGCAATGGTCACACACGAATGGAAGTCTTATTGAATAATTATACAGGTTGTACACTGTATATGATAGTGATCACAGGGTCGTACACATATGGACAGAGGCTACTGAGTGTCTTGAACAAGAATATCAGTATCTTGTGTATCAGCCTTTAGCGACGATGCAGTCCTGCAGTCGTGCATAGAGACGATCATAAAGTTGTCGGATGTCATCTTGGGGAATAGTGTTCCACGATAATTTCACCTGTTGTTGCAAATGGTGGAGGTTTGTTGCCGGTATTGCAGACCGTAGAGGGATTATGGGACTTTGGCACATCGGGACCTGGGACCGGAGCGTCGGAGTTGTTCGTGCTGCGTCATTCCAGTCAGCCGGTGGCCATCTTGGATCCATGTAACCTTAATCTTTGACCAAAAAAAATCCCAAAAAATTATATTTAAAAATTGTTTAAAAATTATTAAAATATTAATAAAAAACATTTTTAAAAACTATTTTATAAATTTATTTTTAAAAAATGAAATTTCCGGAGGTTCTCCACACTCCCTCTACCAATAATAATTCCACCATCTTGGTAGGTGCAGTCCACCAACTTGGTAGGCGTCATAGCCACAGTCCGCCGTTTTTGGGTTTTTCGAGCCATGATTACTTTTTAGAAAGCAGCATAACGCATCCGTACATTACATGCTTTTTCCAAATTCTTAATTTATTTTTTAAACAATTACGTTTGTACATGGTATATATATATATACATTATATTAGTGATGTAACAAAACTAATATAATTTAAAGTAAATAAAATATTTAGTATAACAAAACTGATATACTAAATATTTTTTATTTAACAGCAGTATTTTTTAAATCATACCTGAGCAGAATATAATTAGAGATAAAATAATATTATATAAATTATTTTAACACATGTATTTATGCACACACATTACAATATAATTATAATTATTCTGCATTATACAAGGAATACCTTTTTTTCACGTGTTTCTTCTCCGAGTCTTAGAGGGTATTACACACGTAATATATTTTTTTAATGTACAATGGGTTCGTCAGCAGTTTTTTCAATGTACCACTGGTTATCATAACTCCACAATCTTAGGGCTTCGGCTTTGCACGGGGCACAGCAATATCTTTAAAGTAAACTATATTGACCTATTCTGCTACAAAAAATCTTTGGATTAGTTGATAGTTTTCACTTCTTTAGGAAAACGCACTGAGTAAAGCCTAAAGATCTCCATGTATAATAAATGGCATATTTTGGGACAGGCGACAGGAGCCAAAAGGAATAATTTAATATTCAACAGAGTGTGGTGAAAGTATTCGTGAGAAAATCGTTGTATGCCTAAAATCACTAATTCTTTGTCCACTCTCTTCAGTCGAGTGGGTATATGTAGAGGCGATAATGTCACATGCTGAAATAAATACAGTACGGTTCTGTTCTCGATTAATATGCAAGTTAAGAGAGCGATTGGCCCTCTTAACCATATACACCATCCACATGTAATATTTAAATGCGATTACAGCACAAATATTTAGTGCAATTTGATATTACATTTTAGTATGCGCTGTGTTTTCATGATCTAATTGTGTGTCAGTGCCTCAGTGCAGTAATACTGCTAATGCTGCTCGTGCACGCACAAAAGCAGCACATTTACTTCTCAAAATGGAGTTTTAATACCTGGAATATATGCAACATGCTAAGAATTCGTCGTTATGGCCAATTCTGGTTTCGGCGTTGTGGTAAATTTATTTTTCGGCATTGAGGTCAATATGGGTACCTGTGTTAGTACATTTGGCGCTGTGGTACAGCTGGAGTTTTAGTTGAAACTAGTGACAGTCTTGTAAGTCTGTTTTTTGTGATACTCCTGCAGCGGGATTTTTTGGCGTTGTGGAAATCAGCATTTTCCTCCCTTTCGGCATTGTGGTCAATTCTGCTTTCTGCATTGTGGTTTTCGGGGTAATTGTACGTTCGGCGTTGTGGTATGTTGGCATTGGGGTACGGCTCCGTTCCAGTCCTCGGCTCGGCCTCGCGATGCTTTGTTAGCTCTTTGCGTGGATGAAAGAAGTTTGTTGTTCAGGCCAAATATAAATCAAACTTTCAAGCCCCGAGCAAATCGGCACTAAATACAGACATTATTCTTTTCGCAGTTATAAATATTTCTTTCAAGTAAATAATATATATATATATATATACATATANTTTCTGCATTGTGGTTTTCGGGGTAATTGTACGTTCGGCGTTGTGGTATGTTGGCATTGGGGTACGGCTCCGTTCCCGTCCTCGGCTCGGCCTCGCGATGCTTTGTTAGTTCTTTGCGTGGATGAAAGAAGTTTGTTGTTCAGGCCAAATATAAATCAAACTTTCAAGCCCCGAGCAAATCGGCACTAAATACAGACATTATTCTTTTCGCAGTTATAAATATTTCTTTCAAGTAAATTATATATATATATACATATATATATCTTTATACAGTATCAGAGCCAACAAGTCTATGTTCGACCACTGCAAAGTCGAAAACGTAAAGATATTTTTGAATAGCGAAAACTACCCGTAATCTACCTCAACAATACGTTCGACCAAGAAGGTTTTGCTTTGCCATATTATATGTATTCACGATTACAATCATCGTATTACGGACGCGAGGCACATCCCATCCTTAGCCCCAAAAATGTCATAGACACGGCACCTTTGCTGGCATTCGATACATCGAAGCAGAACTAATGCGTGCAAAATGGTACGGTCGACTGTCGGATCGAAATAATCAACAAGGAAAACGTGCCCGCGAATACCACAGCCTACTGATTTGAGATACTACACGACAGGATCGTTCAGTACGATAGTTTTTACTGACTGGTAAAAATCATCAGTTAATTAAGCACGTAAATACGCATGGAGTGGGGAATCACGTTTCGGTAGTAAAAATGTACTACAACTTGCAAGGTTTATGGAGCCAAGACGGCTTCGTGCTCACGTGCTCAAGGAAATCGCAGTCACGGATTGTCATGGTGTGACTCGAATCCACAACTTCCATTCTCCGTATCCGTGGAAACTGTTGGACGAAAAAGAGCAAGAAAACAAACGCCTGGTTCACCAAGTACTACCACGGACTGTGCTGCGACGAAGGCAAGATTCTGTATCATCAGGTGGGAAACGTGCTGAGCGACTTGCTGATGCAGTACCCGCGAGGATCGATTTATGTGGCGGGGCCCAAACAAAAAAAATGGGTGAGTAATTTTTGCAAAAACGAATTGGAAATAATTGAAGTACAGGACGATCATGGGTGTCCTTCCCTTCGTAAAATCAGGCAAGAAATGGATCGGATTTCTTTGGTGAGCGCTTCGAAAAACGCCCAGTTACTTTACGAGTGGCATGCTCATTTCACAGAGATATAAACACAGTTATATATCTCATAGCGTAGACATTTTGTTTGGTATGCTAGCCAGCATTCGAGAAGAACTTGCTGACGTGATTTCGCACGATGCAGAGTCGGGGAAAAAAAATGAAGTTATGTGTTGGTGTAGATGCAAAATTATCAATTGTTGCTGCGAACACTTGCTGCAAGGACTATGCGTGATCTTAGGCTGTTTTAAATACGAAGCTATGTGATCACATTACATTCACGTGTATATATGACATCATTCTACAATGAAAAAAAAAATAGATGTAAATAAATCGGACCCGAAATAAAAATAGCCGCCCAGTCGAGTACGAGTCACTGTGGAAGCAAGATGACACCAATTCATCCGGAGAACCTGTACGTCTTGTCATATCCAGGCGACTCTAAAATCATCTATTCGTTCTGGGAGTCTGGATCACTACACACCTACGAACAAAAATGTGATGGATGGGACCACTGGTTATATTCAGTGACTACGGGTGATTGCGAGCCTACTCGCCAGTTAACAACGTGCTGTACTCCTGGGAATTGCATGGTTCATCACATGAAACGGGATACGACTATTCCAGCAACCGTGGACCAGGTTCTAAAATTTGTTGTAACCTCTAGTCGAGGCAAGGCCAACCTTCATCCTACGATCACCGAAATTCACGTCCCTGACTGCTCCACCCAGGACTGCTCCATCTATGACTGCGTACGTCCGCAACATAATACCAGCGAGGCTTCGACTTAAACGGCCCAACTAAACGCCTAAGGTCGTACCGCAGCCACCGTGTCGACACCTCGATGCATAAAAATTCTGGGGAACCTCGAACTGTGAAACGTGCCCATGCAAACGTCTACGTGTGACGTCACCTACTGCCGCTAACATGGACTCGTCCACGGCCAAATTTAACTTGGAAGAAGGCACTTCGAACATTGCCATTCTACTGCGTCAGATCGAACGTCAATGACTGCTAATATTTTTTACGGAGATGTTTTGGCTCGTACATTAAATTTTTGAAGACTCGAATTTTACATGCATTTGTAGTTTTTTGAATTTGTGGAAATAAGACATACCTGTATAAAAATTAATTATCTATGTATTTTATTTTTAAACATTTTATTAAAGTTATACTTCTTTTGGCGCGTTAAGGGTAAAAATTTAGTGTGCAACGAAATTTGACAGTGAACGTGGTACGGGTATTACCCAATGCTCATGCGCGTATCGTCTAGCTATATACAAACGCAAGGTACATGCGTATTTGAGGTTATGCACGTATCGTCTAGCTATATACAAACGCAAGGTACACACGTATTTGAGGTTATTTTTATAGGCAGGGGAGGGGGGGGGTTTGTATGCGAAGACGTTCAGTATTAAAGAAACATAACGTAGTTCGTTTTGCTATAACTTTTAACATAATGGTATGGTTGTTCACACACTGCTTCCCAGCAGTCGTTAATTGTTTATTTCACATGTTAGCATATTTCTGTCTGTTGAGTCAGGCCAGCGTATAGGTAATTACAACTTGAAGCGTTTTTGACTTGTTGCTGAGTACCGTATGGCTCTGTGTACATTCAGTATGCACACACATCATATAGTCTCTCGCTGGACCATTTCATATTGACATGCGGATACTCACCACTGTTACCATACAAAGCATGTCTCTCCCGGAGAACGTGTATCATTCTATTTAAATATAATGTCACTACTGGGTTCGAGCCCCGGTGAACACACTTTTCGATCAGCTATAGTTTTCTTATATTATTTACACACATATTCGCGAACTATCCTAGAACCTTTTTTTTTATTTCTTGTAGGATACCTCCAGGTCTGGGTTGCCTGCCACATACCTGAATTGATATATACTAGCATACATACTTGTATACATATTTATATATACATATACTACTGCAATAAAATCTTCGTCTAGTTCACCAGCGTCGCCTAGTTAAACCTGCATTGGTTCCATCCTCAGCTGCGTTGTTTAACCCCCCTACCGTTCCCATTATATGCAGACCTGCACTACAGTGTGGTTTTTGCGACCGGGTGTTTACGGACTGTCAGAATGGTTTACATCACGAGCACAATTGCTCTCTAAATCCATTCCGGCAGCCTGCCCAACATCTTTGCGATAGGTGTGGTCGCCCCTTCAACCACACAGACAAGCTGGCCGAACATAGTGTAACATGTACCTGATCAGGCATGCCGCTTTGCTCAACTGTGCTTTCTGTAATGAGGGGTTCGGGCATTCTTGTCATGCCCGGCATCATGAACGTATTTTTTGGGCGAACCCTCCTGCTCCATAAAAGGCATGTGGGAACTGCGGCAGGCAGTTTACCAGGACCGATGAGGTTCGTGCGCATAACGCAAAGTGTACTGGTGCTGCCATGTCAACCTCCCGGCCGGCGAAGCGAGCGAGAGTGACAAATCCGCAGCCCTCCCATCACGTTCCGGCTCTTGAGAGCGAGGGTAGCTCTCGCCAAGGCTTCACTGGGGCTGGCGAGAGAACCTCGTATGGGTTCGTGGAGGTTGAAAGCGCGTCTAGAGGTATAATGAAAACTTACATCTCCGAGAATACCTCGAGGCTAGCCATAGACATTTGCGACTACCTCGAGGCGATGAAACCTAATATAATTGGCCAACTAGAGCAGGAAATCTAGTCACAGGGGGTGGTCAAGTTTGATATATTTCTAGAGTGTGTATATGATAAACCAGAACCACACGAGGACGAGGAGGATCGTCGAGCATTTAAGACGGAAAACATGCCTCTTTTTAACGTAGCCGACATAGAGGCGGCTGTGTCGGCTGTCATTGCCAATATCTGCGTGTTGGAGACTGACTATATGGGGAAGGGTAGCAGCTGGACTCTCACTGCTGTGAAACGAGTCCAGTTACGCATCAACAAGCTCGACCCTCTTAGAGTCTCCTCATATATCCCATTACCTGCAGGTTTGGCGGCGAAACGGGCAATCATCAACCCGCACAATGCTGACCTGCAGTGTTTTTAATGGGTTATACTGGGACATTTTGTAGAGGGGAGGAATCTACAGCACATCAAAGAGCGCTACACCAGGCTGGAGACGCGCTTCGATTTTTCGACCATAGATTTTCCCACCACTCTACAGCAAATACCATCTTTTGAGAAAGCTAATCCGGGGGTCAGCATCAACATATACACACTCGATAACACGAAAATAGTGCCCATGCGGAAGACACTTTGATTTGCTGCTGCTCACCGCAGCAAAGGACCAGAACTCGCATTATTGTTATGTGCCAAATTTCTCGCGACTGGTATGCTCCCAGGTGACTGGTCACGAATGTGTAATTAATATCTGTAAATGATGCTTCAAAGCATATGCAGATATTCCATGTGTGACAGGGCTGACGGGTGTCGAAACTCTGGCTGAGCACAGGAGGTATTGCAATGACCATACGACTGTTTGTGCCGACATGCCACAGCCGGACAGGTACGAGACTGCCTGTGCTGAAGTTCAAAAATTACCAGAATGGCGATAAGGTACCTATTGTGGTATATGCAGATTTCAAGGCAATGCTGGTGCCTGTGCAAATGTATCAGCCAAACTTACATGCATCCTACACTTATAGGTACCAAAAACACGAGCCCTATTCATATGGCATATATGTTAAAGTTGATAACATTATTCCCGCCTATAAAACGACCAGCCTACCCTCGGGTGTAACTGTTTCCATAGGCGAAGGTGCGTCGAAACACTTTATGGAAGAGGTGGTTAGGATAGGTCTTCTGGTTAAAGATATATAGTCGGTCTGAACCTATGCGAGCACTAAAGCCTGAGGAACAGGCTGGCTAATCTCTAGCCACTACCTGCTGCCACTGTTCTGGCATGTTCACTTGCAACAACCAAAAGGTGCGTGACCATGATCATTTTACCAGCAGTTTTATCGGGGTGTTATGTAATAACTGCAACATGCTTCGTCGCCGCCCCCCAGAAACTGCCGATACTCTTCCATAACTTAATGTATGATGCCAAATTCATAATTAAGCAGCTTGGCTATGATTCCAAGGACATATTTATTATTCCACATAGCGAGAGAAACTCATCACCTTCAGTAAGCGTTTGGGCGACAAATTCACTTTACAGCTCATCGATACATATTGGTTCATGTCTGCCAGCCTGGCAATGCTCGCTGAGAATCTGCAGTCTGGTGAATTCCAAACAACATCTCACTTCTTCACGGTAGAGCGCGAGTTATAGCTGGTAACCCGGAAAGGCGTCTTCCCCTACGATTATTTTAGCATGTGGGAGAAGCTCGCTAAGCCGCGGTTACCTTCTGTAGTGTCATTCTATAATAGGCTTACTGGGGGTAACATCAGTGCCGAGGACTACCAGCACTACAAACTGTCTGGGACGTGTTCGGCTGTCACATCCTCGCGGACTATTCAGAGCTCTACTTGAAGATGGATGTGCTGATTCTGTGCGATGTCTTCGAGAATTTCCGGGGGCTCTGTCTACGTACATACAGTCTCGAGTGTGTGCGCTATGTTAGTGCTCCCGGGTTCTCATTTGATGCAATGTTGTGCAAGACACTTGTGGAATTAGACTTTCTTACCGACTATGATATCCACATGTTTATTGAGGCTGGTATCCGAGGAGGGGTGGCTCAGTGTATTAAGCAGCACGTGGTTTACAATAATAGGCATATACCAGACATGTGTGATGCCAACAAGCCATCTAACTACCTGCAGTATGCCAATAACTTATATGGATGGGCAATGTCGCCGCCGCTACCTTACGGCGGTTTCGAATGGACCAGCACGAACATCGATGTGATGAACGTGCTGTATGATGGATATGTTGGCAACATACTGGAGGTAGACATAGAGTACCCTCGCGCTCTTCACAAAGAGCATATGGATCTTTGATTCTTGCCAGTGAACGAGTGTCCCCCGGGGTGCAAACAAACGAAACTCATGACGACCTTGGAGAGCAAGCTTCATTATATCGTACATTACGTTAATTTGAAGCAAGCATTGGGTCATGGGTTATGGCTGAAGGCTGTTAACCGAGTTCTTCAATTCCTGCAGAAGCCATGGCTGAAGCCTTATATAGATTTGAATACGAAGAAACGCTAGGCAGTCACGAACACTTTCGAGAAGGACTTTTACAAGATAATGAATAATGCAATGTACAGCAAACTTATGGAGAATAAGCGCAAACGACAGCGTATGGAACTCGTTTGTAGAGAAGTTCGGGTGAAGAAGCTCATCGCAAAGCCTGCATTTAAATGTAGGACTATTTACGATGAGACATTGTCCCTGGTAAAATTATGCCAAGAGAGCATTGTGTTTGACAAGCCCATATACGCTGGGTTTGCCATACTCGACGTGTCAAAAACACTCATGTATCGATTTTACTACGATGTAATGCGAGCGCGGTATGGGGACAGTATGAACCTCCTTTACATGGATACTGATAGCGTAGTAATGGAAATCGTCTGCCCTGACTTTTACAGTGAACTCGCCATACATCCGACGCTCATGTCAGAGTTCAACACCAGCGGCTACCCGACCACTCATTTTTGTTACTCGCCTACCAATTCTAAGGTGATTGGGAAGTTCAAGGATGAATATGCGGGTAACAAGATGATTGAGTTTGTCGGGTTGAGAGCGAAACTGTATGCGTACCGCTTCCTGAATACGGTAGGGAAACGCGCGAATGGGATACAAAAGTGCGTAGTTGAAAAGACGATAATGCTTGACGATTATCGGCGCATCCTTTTGGCTCAGTGCTGCATGAGAGTGCAGGTCGCTGGTATTAGGTCGTACCACCACGAAGTTTACACGGAGCAATCAAACAAACTGGTCTTTCGTGGATGGACGACAAAAGACAAGTCCTGGATGACAGCATACATACCATCCCCTATGGTTATCAGGCCTAATAAGAAAAACAGCTCTGGATCAGGCCTACATAGTATTGTATGCTGCCAGAGAGAGTACTTTTTCTCCCAGCGTGTACGGGAGCACATACAAGCATCATCATATTCTGCTTGTCACGTACATTGTCGAGGGTTTTTGGTAGCCATATTTCTTTATAAACATAATGTAGCGCGTGAAAGTGTGTTGCAGGCTTGCCAGGTATTCTGACTGATAGTCTACTGTAGCTCGTTCAAGAGGCAAGTTCCTTACATTGTCAGGTAAATTATCAGTTTTTTATTTCCTGCAGGAAATTAACTTATTTAATATGAAAGTATATTTAACTTCCAATTAAAAAGTCTGAATTATTCATACTGGAGCACGTGAAAGACTGGATGGCTTGCCAGGTATACTATTTATTGGCCCTCGCCGTCTGATTCAGTGTACTGTAGCTCATGCAAGAGTTGCAATCTTCTTCTTGCCAGGTATACTGGGTGGTAACACGCCGGAGCACGCTCATCTTACTTGCCAGGCATGTTACCAGCACGTCCTGTACATGTTTTTTTCTCGGAGGTATACTGGAGCACATGCAAGTAGTAGTCTTGCCAGGTATACCAATCATGCGTTCCTTTTTTCCCACATATATTTCATGCTAATGGGTGCACAGCATGCATTTGCAAGTATTATTCTGTAGCTCATGCTACTGTCCTATTGTATTTCTCTTTTTTGTGTGTTTCAATTACACACACTCACTGTATTCAACTTCATGTTACACATGCGTGTGTGTGTAGAGTCATCAGCGGCAACCGCTTGTCAAGCATATGTGCGTTTCCCCCCTTTCTGTATGCTAGATTCTACTTTATATTATTTGTCATGTGTGGTTTCCAACCATACTACAGCATATGTAATATCGATGTACATTTGGCTATTATATCTCTTCATCCCACCATCGCGCTGTGTGTTGGCATCACACACTGTGTCGTTGGTATCACACTGTAGTGCCAGTCCGTATTCGGTTTCCCATGGCTGAAGCTTTCGCTTTAATTGTCGTCCCTGTGCTGCTTCGCAACCCACCTGTTCACTATACCTATGACGTTACCAATATATATACATTTATATATCTATTGATAAGTGTTGTAGGAATAGTGAGCAGCCGGTTCCAAGTCCAGGGTCCATCTGCATGGTTATGTCATACAGGTGGTAAGCGGGAGGACGGAGCAGCAACTGGTAAGTGAAGGTAACTTGCGATACTTAGAAAATTATTCCTAGTATATTATCACATATCTTTTTAAAATATGTTTGTACTTCATTTTATATCTACTATCAAAAAAGAACATCAGCAAGATAAATTCATCAATGTTCCAAAAAACTATGTTAAATGTATTCGTATTGCATCAAGAGTTTAATAAATTCATCTGAATAATTAGTTTGATCAACATTCATTATGTAAATCTCAGAAGTATGTCGTGAAATACATTTAAATATGTACCAATTGTATTGCAAAAAGTGATTTAATAAATTCATCTGAATAACAATAATTGGTTTGTTTATTTTGTACACCTGAGAAATTATTTTGTCCTATTAAAGAATACATTTTTTTATTATTTTATGGTAGTGGTGGAAGGAACTTGTAAAGGAAACAAGTTATAAACACAAGTGTCGAGTTCATGCTTCAATATCCATTATGTACACCTGAGAAAAATAGATCTCACGGTGGAATATACTGCAAAGGTATTTAATAAACATGAGATACTGTACAAGTTATACACATGTACCAACCAGCACATTTTACACAAGTATCGAGTTCATGCTTGAAGTACCATTACAGAAACGATTTTTTTTAATACTTATTTTACTGTGGAAGAAACATGTAAAGATAATAAGTTATACACCTGTGCATAAATTACACAAGTGAGGAGTGTTTAATCAATTAATATGAATAATAATTACTTTTTTCAATATCTATTATGTTATTTAGTGGTATTAAAGAATAAATTATTTCACGCTGGAAGAAACTGTGTCTAGCCACTGTTCCACCGCGGCACTAATGGCAAGGGGAATTCGTCAACACTGAAATAGGTCTTCAATACTGCACTAAGTTTTTGATCAATTCATATGAATAATAATTCGTTTAGCCCAAAATACTGACATTTGTATTAAATATAATGATACTGCAAACAGTTATTAATAAATTCATGCATGATTCAATATTCATTATGTACATCTGAGAAAAAAAAATCTTACGGTGGAATATACTGCAAAAGTAATTAATAAATTCTTATGGATGATTATATAAACCTGCTAAATTATATTTTACGTTGGGAGATACTGAAATGTGTGTATTGAATCGCAGTATTGATTCTGCAAACAGTTATAGAAAAAAACCTTTACATATTTAAAAAAAATTTTAACTTATGATCTATTAAAAAAATTAAAATATTTCATATACTTTTGAAATATGTAATAACATTTTTGAAATATTTAATTAAATTTGGAAAATTTCTTTAAACTTTTGGAAAAAAACATGTTTTTGGAAAATTTCGGAAAATTTTGAAAACACAATTGCGCTTTTGCCATAATTTTGAAAACAAAATGGAGGTGCACTTGCTGCCAAGATGGTCACCATAGCAGTGGAATGCAAACGTATAAACTTTGGCTTTTGCTTGGTAAGATCTGGTGTCGTGTCCCAGTCAGGAACCTGCGTTTAAACCTACATTTTTAAACTACTGAGGGGATAGAGTAATTGGTGGGTTGAACGAATGTGAGTAATTAGCCAATGATAATCATGGGCGGGGTGAAGCGAATATGACTAATTGGTCGAACAAAGGTGAGTAATTAGCAAATGCGAATTATGGGTGGGGGTGGAGTAATTGGTGTGGCAATTGGGCAACTAAATAAATTAGAAGGGNCTCCGAAAATTTAAGTTTTAAATACATTTTTTAATAATGCATATTTTAATAATAAATTCTAATAACATTATAAATGCGAAAGTGTGTGTTTGTCCTTTCAAATCGCAACGGATCGACGTGATTTTTTGCACAGAGATAGTTGGAGGGTCTAGAAGTGACACAGGCTACTTTTTATCCCGAAAAAATATCTCATTTCCTTAGGAAAAAAAATTCATGTCGGTACCATAAGGAAGTACCACAATATGTACCATAATTATGGCACAAAGCCACGTGGACCATATTTTGTGTACTATGGATATAGTACAATGTACCACATTCATGGTACACCATGCTATAACTTTAGCATTCCGTACGATAATCAAGAAATTCGTGCCATAATGGTCTCTGCACTACCCAAGCTTACCTTTCGGCCTGGAATAAACATGGTTGGACAGTACCATAATTATTTCTGCACCACGCACATCAATATTTCGTACGATAATTTCGAAATTCGTACCATAATGGACTCTGCACCACCCAAGCTTTCTTTTCGACCCAGAATGAAAATGGATGGGCCGATTGAAGCATACATTGGTGGCTGGGCTTATTTTCAAGCCGGCGTTTATAGCAGGCCATATTAATGACTTTGCTGAATTTCTTGGCAAATCCTGTTATATCTCTATATAAGTTTGTTACTATAACCACGCGAGCGGAGCCGCGGGTACAGCTAGTATTTAATAATTCTTAAATACATTTTTAATAATTCTTAAATCAATTTTTAATAATATTTTAATAATTTTTAAATATAATTTTTAATAATTTGTTAAACATTTTTGAACTTTTTGGGTTTTCAAGGTCAAAGGTCACCAGGGTTAATGTAAAGGTAACCGACATCCAACATGGCGGACAATATGGCCGCCGGTGAACTGGAATAACAGCATGAACAGTTCCGAGCTCCGACGCCGGACGCCGNAGCATGAACAGTTCCGAGCTCCGACGCCGGACGCCGATAGTGCCAAACGCAGATAATTATACTACTGACCTATTATAAGCCTTATAAATTATATTACACTTTGTTTACATTTACGCTGCTCTCTTGTGTGTATTACTTCATTGTAAAAGAAAATTAAGTAAATTTACATAAAATGCATGAAGTACCACATTTTCCACCAACGTCCGTATCATTTTACACCATATTTGTGTGTTTTTACTTTTGTGTCAGAGTATAAAATGCCATTAAAACCGGTAGAACAACGAAACCCCTATGATTGTATAAATACAAGCTGTTGCGACAAATAACACGTACTACAAAAGAGAAAATACATTTAAATGTATGCGCCATTTTACACTACAGTAGGTGTAACTTTTTGTCTTTTCTAGAGATTGCAAACACGAATTACGTGATATACAAACTTTTACACTTGTGATTCAGATACTGTGTGTGACCTTGGACCATTCACTCGCAATCGTTTCACAACCTCTAAAACTTCTTACCTTTACATACTTCGAACCCGCGACCCACAGAGTAGCATCCAAGCGTCATAACCATTGCATCTCACGACTGGCGACGTTCGTTAAATGGAATAATAAGTTTGGAGCGGTATGTGGTATAAGAGCCAAATAATAGAAGCAAGACTTGGTTCTGTTTGATATCATCTGGTAATATCTTCAAATAATGTTCGTCTAAGGCAGTAAGTCTTTATAATACCATATAATCGTCGTTTGCAAAACACGTCTTTATTCCCCGCCATTCTTATTTTCGTTGAATGATACACGTGATATAGAGCAAGTAATCACTTCGCACAGTCATTAAATAAAACAAAACCTTGCCACATTAGTCACACACCCAGAAAATTTTTTTCCTGGACAGTGTACGCCTAACTTTTTAAGATTTTTAATAAAATAATTCCTACTGAATATAACAGATTTTGATTACGTAAATGCCTACAATGAAAATTTATTTTTAAATTAAGTAAGCAATTTACTATGTGCTATAAATACTTACTACAAACTGAAGTAGTTACCGACCACTGCTTATTGACCCATGGGAGGGGTTGGAAGGAGGGCGATGTCCCAGTTGGTTGCAAATTTTGGAGGGGGGAGGGGCCTTGCCATCGTACTCGCCACCTACGGAATTTGCTACACCCTTTGTTATTAACGTAAACTCTGAAATTCATCATTCCATTAACATTTTATTCCATAATCAAAAATAAATCTACTTTTATATAAGTGAAGTTAAAAGCAAATATTGGAACGAAATATTTTTGAACGAAAACCAAATTACGCACACGTTGCTGNTTATATAAGTGAAGTTAAAAGCAAATATTGGAACGAAATATTTTTGAACGAAAACCAAATTACGCACACGTTGCTATGACAATAGTCATGTGTGCTAAAATTTATTGAACGTGAAATACATTTATTTCACAGCAGTTATATTTCTTTATGAANTGACAATAGTCATGTGTGCTAAAATTTATTGAACGTGAAATACATTTATTTCACAGCAGTTATATTTCTTTATGAACCTTGCATCCGGATGCCTTCTTAATGTGGTAGCTCGCAAATGTGCATAATGCTGAATCCTGCTGTATGCAAGACCTGGCAGAATGCATTTCCAAGTAGAAAGAAGCTAGTTTTGGCATTAACTTCTCCTTCCAAAACATCTCCTCCCTTTCCTGCCGCAGTATTATTATATGTCGTCTTTGTACAGCACCAAGTCTCAGTGCGACTTGTCTGATACCATAAGTTGACCTTGGATACGAAACAAATAATTGTGGCTATTTTCAAAGCCTGTTCTTCTTTGTTGATTTCAACGAAAAGTTTAATGTTTTTTGCAGTTTCTAAAATTGAAATTTTTCCAGCAGAGGATAGACACTTAACTTCCACAATTCCGTCATCTACAAGACCGTTAGTGCTGGCGCCAAGGAAATGCATCTCTGGTCTTACAAGAATTCCACATAGTTGCATGTACCNTCTACAAGACCGTTAGTGCTGGCGCCAAGGAAATGCATCTCTGGTCTTACAAGAATTCCACATAGTTGCATGTACCTTCACATTCATGATAGTTTTATATGTAAATATAGCATTTTTCTTCATGCACCCATCTGCACAGATTTTGAAAATATTTTTTTTTATAGAATGTCCATTACAGTATTGTGACATGACGTCTATTTCTGCATTATGAAAACCCAAATGGGGAGGAGGTAAGTTGATCATCCTTCGATAATCTACCCAACTGAGGCCGTGTTCGAATTGGTACTTTTAGTTTACTNGGGAGGAGGTAAGTTGATCATCCTTCGATAATCTACCCAACTGAGGCCGTGTTCGAATTGGTACTTTTAGTTTACTTTAAAAGGTCACGTGACCCGAATAAGTCAGCTAAAATGATGACTTATTTGGTATTTGAGTATTTAGTTTTTAATACGAAACTAAAATTATTAAAATACTAAATTATCAAATTTCAACCATCTCTGAACTAGTGACTATCGATGGTGTCCAAACCGAATGCTACTTAATACTAAAATACTAATATAATAAATGGTCTGTGCAAACACAGTCTGAATATAATGTTCAATATTAAATTACAGAACTGTCAGGTGTTAAGAAAAATCAGCTTACAAATTGTAATACGAAACAAAAATTTTGAGAAAAAGCACAAAGACACTGTTTTCCATCATTACTTGCCCAGTTCCTGCAGAGCACACCATCATTTAGAACAAGGGAATTCCACTATGCCCAGTATGCCTTAACTTTCATGCCTAGGCTGGATATCTCCTCCCGTCTTGGTCGACACCCAGATTCTTCCCATTACAATATTTGATGGAGGATGGGGTCACTTAATTAGTCGTTTCTAATATGCTTATCGTCCCATGTAAGTGACCCATCGCCGGCTGTAGGGCCTTGAATGATTGTTTTTCTTGCTTTCCAGGATACGCCACCTTTTCCTCCTGGCGTTCACAATGATGACAGGATGGTTCGCATGGTCTCTTGAAAAGTGCACCCGCGTTTCTGTGAAGGAATCCAGTCTGTTAGTGTATTTAAAAGTCATATTCTTGCAGGTGCTGTATCCATCGAGCTATATGACCTTCGAAGTTCTTGAAATTTAGTAGCCAGCGTAGTAAAGCATGATCAGTTCTTAAGATAAAGTGTCTGCTATAAAGGTATGGATGAAAATGTGCAATTTCCTCCACCACGGCCAGAAGCTTCTGTGCATCGCACAGTAATTCTTCTCAGGTTTGTGTAGCACCTTACTGAAGTATTTCAGTGGCCTCTCCTTTCCATCCTAAATCTGAGATAACACAGCCTCGATACCTGCATCACTATCATCAGTATCCAGAATGAATACACCCTCTCTACTCGGGAAGCCCAGCACTGTGGGAGATATCAGAATTTCGTGTAGTCTATTAAAAGCAAATTCGCACTCTGGGGTCAAATACAATTTTATTTTTGCCTCAGTCAATTCATGCAGAGTNGTAGTCTATTAAAAGCAAATTCGCACTCTGGGGTCAAATACAATTTTATTTTTGCCTCAGTCAATTCATGCAGAGGCTTGGCAATCGTGGTGAACCCGGACACAAATCGACGGTAGTAAGCACATAAGACCACAAAACTTCGCATTTNAGAGGCTTGGCAATCGTGGTGAACCCGGACACAAATCGACGGTAGTAAGCACATAAGACCACAAAACTTCGCATTTCAGTTTTATTAGTTGGTTGAGGCCAATCTTTTACTGTTGTGGTCTTCTCAGGATCTGTTTCCATCCCATGTCCCAAGAATTTAATTTTCTTTTGGAAAAGGTGGCATTTCATAGGAACTAATTTCAGGTTGGTTGCAGTCACTTTCTTAAATGCAGAACCTGGGAATGTCAGGTGCTCTTCAAATGTCCTTCCCATGACAACAATGTCTTCTAGGTACACCTGGCGAATATCTAAGGGCAGAACTTTCTCCATCAGTCGTTCGAAGGTGGCAAGGGAATTGCATAGACCAAAGGGCATATCCTGGAATTTCCAGGTTACTTTCCCTTGGGCACAAAATACAGTCTTTTCTTTGTCTTCCGGGGCCACCTCGCACTGTCAACACCCGCTCTTCATGTCTAAAGTAGAAAATCACTGTGAACCTGCTAGGCTATTCAGTGTCCCGTCTATCCTAGGGAGTGGGTAATAATCTTTCTTGGTCACAATATTAAGTTGGTGGTAATCAACACAAAATCTAATAAAGCCACCTTTGTTTTTAACAAGTACAATGGGAGAAAACCATTGATTGACTGATGGCTCTATCACATCTAAATTCTTCATCTCTTTCAGAATACCGTCAAACCACGTCATGTGAAGCTAGAGGTAGTCGCCTTGGTAGCTGCTTTATGGGCCTGGCATCCTCTGTGTCGATGTGATTGTATGCAACATTAATTCTGCCAAGGTCATGGGGCCCACAGGAGAAAGCATCTCTATTACACTGTAGTAACTCTGATACAGCCCTCTCTTGTCACCAGTTGAGGTTTTCTCTTGTTCTCGTCAGCAGTTCCCCCAGATCATCTGGTAAAGGACATTCGGTATTTTGTGGCATTGAAGCTTCTGGAACATTCGAAGTACCTGTGAGACCTGCTTGCAAACCTCTGTAGTGACCCCCTCCTCAAGATAGATAGCACTGTCAGATAAATTAATCATCCTGACAGGTAAACTGCCCAATTTTAATGAATTGAAAGTCCTTGCTACAATGTCAGTGGCACCATCTGGTAAAATGCCACCATCCTAGACTGGTTTGATTACGCCCAACCACCTAACAAAATTGTTATGCCATCAACCTGGAATAACAATTCCGCTAAAAGCAAGGAGCACAGTAAAACTATTAAACACTTCTGGGCAGCTCGTTGGTGAAGAAAAATCTCGTCGTGTTGACACACTAATTCGGTATTACCTGCATGTAACACCCCCAGTTGAGTATCGAAACAGCACCCCAGCTTATGTTATACATCAAGAACCAAAAGGCATTCGTCCTATATTTCTGCTATGTAAATATCATGCTCTATTTTAAGGTTACTGAGCTGTGAGAGTACCCTTCTCTAGCATCAAACTGGTGTGGTCTCGCCTGTTACTGTAGCTAAAAAGCAGTGATCCATGCTCTTGTAAAACGATCTCTGGGGGAAGGCCCGAGGATGTCTGGTCTTACCACTGTTATAGTCACCCCTGTGTCAACGACCATTTGACAAGAAACATTATTTAGGCTCCCCTCCACCAATATGGCAGAGAGGTTCTATTTTATTGAACGCACCTGCAAAAACATTGGGTCCTTCCCTCCAGCAGTTACCGACCTTCGCCCCTCAATACCGGTGCTTACAAGTTTCCCGAAGATGTTGCACTCTCACCTGCCCCTTGCTACCTGCTCTCTGGTTGCTGCGGCTGTTACTGCTGAGGACAGTTGGCTCTCAGGTGCTCTGGCTGTCCACATGACCAACATTCCGGCCGTTTGGGTGGGGGATGGCGAATCTTCATAGTGCGGACCCTGAAAGCGATGTCACCCATGTTCGTCTGCAGTTACTTCAGCACTCTCTTGATCCTGTCGTCCTCCTTTTCGTTCAGCACCACTGCCCGCACTGGATGTCGGGCACTCATGCCTGCCTTGCTGACTCCACCTTCAGTGTTCGGGCTAAGTCATCCTGTATGGTGTGGGGCACAGTCAAAAATACAGCTTGCTGCACCTCGGTTTCGGCAATAAAGTTGACGAAGAAAGCGATGGCGATAACATTACATGCCTCCTCATGGCGTCGCTTCAGAGACAGGTGTGAGAGCCTCACGATGTCCTGTCACAGTTCTTGCAGTGGTTCCTCTGGTCGCTGGGTGCGGCTTCGCAGTTTAGCATTGTGGGCGTGTCACAGGTATCTGTCGCCGAATCGCAGCTCCAAGACTGACACCAATCTGCAGTACTCCAGTCGATGTCGTTCTGGCAGGGACTGCAGTATACTCAGTGCAGGTCCCCTCAGTACAGCCGTCAGGTAGTATGCCCGCTGCTCTTCAGTCGAGCCATTCAGGGCGGCAACGATCTCGAACTGGTGCCGGTATTCGCGCTGTCCATCGTAGGGGGTGGGTTTTATTGTGACATCTTTACCCAATCCTGGCTGAGGAGTACCCAAACTGCAGGATTGCAGGGCCTCTCCTGGGATGGCTGTATTGGCAGTGACCACTACCTTCTCCTCGCTGCTTGCACTCATCGGCTCAGCCGTAGTCAATATCAGCTCCTCCCCAGTTGCTGTGTGTCTCCTTTCTTACTGCTGTAAGAACTTTTGCCATTCGTTCTTGAGTGAGCTCACCTCCTGTTACACGTTACACTCAACACTGTCCAAACTTTCATTCAAACTGTCGATTCTCTCGCTCACTCTCTCCAGTTTCCTGTCCACCATTTCGTTAACATTGTCAATCTTCTTATCTACATTTGCGACCATAAAACTAACATCTTGAATTCTTTTATTTACATTTTAGTTCATAATGTATATTTTTCTGTCCACTACTTCTGTAACATTGTCTATTTTCCTGTCCACTACTTCGCTAACACTTCTATTTTTCTGTCTACCAGTTCACTAATGCTACTAATTTGGCTATTCACAGATTCACTAATGCTACTAATTTGGCTATTCACAGATTCGCTAACACTACTTATTTGACTATTTACACTTTCATTATCACTATCTAAAAAAATATTTATTTTACTATTTACATTATATATTTTGCTATTAATTTGGCAACTCATATTTTCAATTAAAGAGCGGAGTGCTTACATGTCTGGCGATATATTTCGACACATCTCACAATAAATTGATATCACTTGCTGTTTACAAATAATGACTTCAATCAATAAAACTTACAATTACATTTTAAAAAATTAGTGTAATTCAATAATAAAAAATCAGTCCTAATAGATAGTGTATCAAAACAAATTCAATTATTTTATAAACTATATGTCCATACTTGACAGCTCCAATATTTACAATAAAGTCCGTATCACATGTTCATACAGCCCCGCCTCAGTTTAGTCTAGGTCCCACCAGTCCGCAATGTTCTAGAGTTCTCCGAGCGCCCTCATGCGCATTAGCCTTCACTCTTCGGGTATCATACCCACTTGTCCATTCTCACCACAAACACCTCGTCCACCGTCGCCTTGCAGTCTCCCGTAGTGGTCCATCCCCTTCGTCGATGTCTCTCACTGCACCACGCATCTCTCTATCACCGCACTCGGCCAATTGGTTTCCACGAAACGACTCCCAACCCTTTAACCACTGCAATATTTATAGGGTCGTAGGCCATCGTCCAGAAATTTCTCAGAATTTCTCAGAATTCCCAGAATATTATTGCGTATCCTCTAAACTCGTCGGCTTCTCCAGCAGGGGGAGGATGAACTGTGACACCAGTCAGGAACCAGGCGACGCGGCGGGGCAGACCACCTGGGACGAAGAGGAGAGTCGAGGGAGCGGGTCACCCCTCCCACAACGCTGGCCTGCGTCTAATGGGAGCTCGTGCACGAGGCCAGACGTCACAAGCGTAAAAATACATTTCAAGTAAATAAAATTTGCATTAAGCCCACACAATAATAAAATAACTATTACAAAATAAAATAGATACCATGCCATTTGGATGTAACAAAATTTACATTGGAAATAGAGATTAGACGATAAAATATAAAAAAAATTTTAAGGGGGTGGTAGATATTATATACGGATATAGCGACATTTAAATTGTAGATACAGATTATACGTAAAATATGAAGAAATTTTAAAAAGGGTAGTGAAACGCCACCCTTTTAAAATAAAATAATTACTAATAAAAAATGATAAAATAAAACATTTATATATAAAAATGTTTAATACAATTGCAAATGTTAACAATTGCTAATTTTATAGCCGATGGTTTCACATCAGCGAGAAAATTATAATTTAAGATATTTTATTAAATTAATTTCTATTGTTTTAAAATTTTAGGGTTTCCCGAAGGAAAATGAAACTTTTTGTATTATAGATATAAAAAAGTGGAATTTTTGAAAGGGCATCTCCCATACGTCCCCTACAAAAATTAAACAGCTTTCAATTATAAAAACTACTATGATATCGGCACCATCAAATCAATTAAATTATTATTTTGTTCTCTTAGTTGTACAACAATGTGATTAAACCTTTGATTGTTAATGATATAAAATAATAGATAAAATGGCTCGTAAGCCATAGAATCACGAAAACTAAACATTTCTTTTGGCCCAAAACCAGCTATGCTATCAGTTTATAAATAATTCAATTCAACACATTTTATAAAAATTCAATAAGCCAAATTACTATGAATAGTAATATATTTTTTAAGAGTTTAAATTAGGTATCTTACTACCAATTTAATTTTTCATTTTTTTTTTTGNTATGAATAGTAATATATTTTTTAAGAGTTTAAATTAGGTATCTTACTACCAATTTAATTTTTCATTTTTTTTTTTTGGAAACTTAAAATATTTGATAATCGATTATCTAATTTTATGTCATATTTACTATTAACATTTATCCTGTTTGTTACATTATTTGTTTCTAAAATAATATTATCGGTTTAAATGGTTCACATAAATTTATAATTCTTTCTAATGTANTTGTTACATTATTTGTTTCTAAAATAATATTATCGGTTTAAATGGTTCACATAAATTTATAATTCTTTCTAATGTATTGCTTTTTCGGAATAATATTTATTTTCTTGATTTTTTTTTTAAATTGAAATTATATTCTTTATATTTGGTGTTTAATATGTTGTATGAAATCTAATTAAAGCAATAGAATATTCATCATGACGAATGTTAATGACGTTTTAGTGTTTAAATAAAGGAAGAAAAATTAAAAAACGAAAATGGTGATTTATTGCCATATAATATTATAAAACTATAATTGTTGGTTCTAGTAATTGTGGAAAAACAAGCATGATGACTTATTTTATATACAAAACTGGATGTTTAAATTTTAATAAATTATATGTTTGTTTTACATGTTTTACCACAAAAATACCCCGATCTTCTAGTCCTCCTCACTGTCACATTTCAATATATATACTGCAAATCACGTGATGCCACGATGGAATTCGTACTAAGTGTGATTAGTAATGTCCATATACACCATTTGCAGGTATAATTTTCCCGTTTTTCGGGAAAACCCGGATTCTTAATATTTACCACAGGGGTAAGTTGGTAGGAATAAAAATTAATACAGAAAACTTGAAAAGTTTACCTTTGCTTCGCTTTTAATCCAAAGTGAATTCATTACTCCATGATCTACTCTACACCTTATCAGCGGAACGTTGGCGTGCAGAAGTTACGCCCCCCCCCCCTTTTTTTTTCCATCCTTCCAAACCAATTTTGTGAGTGGCGTACAGCATTGCATTTGTACCTACCCCCCACCATAGATATATTACTCATACGCCACTTTAATAATAATACATTGTACACCATTAATCTTAATTTCAACAAAAATGTATAACATGTTGCAGCAGAGAATTTTTGTAAACTGTTAACGAATGTATTTTAGGCATGTCTGGGCTTTTTCTTTTCGCAATATCACTTCCAATAAAAAAAANTTGTAAACTGTTAACGAATGTATTTTAGGCATGTCTGGGCTTTTTCTTTTCGCAATATCACTTCCAATAAAAAAAACATTTTGCTCATATTTGTCCGGACATTTGTACAAAAACATTTCTGAAATATATTTATTTCTCTGGAAATNAAAAAAACATTTTGCTCATATTTGTCCGGACATTTGTACAAAAACATTTCTGAAATATATTTATTTCTCTGGAAATTGCTGGTAAATTGAGACGTATATAAAAACCAAACACAAACTATTAATTTACTCTTACTTGCTCTCTCATAACATGATTCTTCCATTCAAAGTGTTATGATGGGCAATAGAGTGAACCTGCCTTTAAACAAACATACTTACTGAACGCACCGTAGGTAGACACCGCAGTATTCAGGACAATTTGCAAACACCCGCGGCGAAAGAATACCAATACGACACTAGCCCCGAGGACACATCAACATGGGCCTACGGGACCAAAACAAGCTCTCGGCAGTTTCGCCACGAGGCGGAAGGTAAACCTGGCCAAGTTTATAATACAGCATCGTTAATAAAAGCATATCGCACCCGGAAAAGCTGTTTGTCTGCAGCCNCGACACTAGCCCCGAGGACACATCAACATGGGCCTACGGGACCAAAACAAGCTCTCGGCAGTTTCGCCACGAGGCAGAAGGTATATTCTATACCATATAAGAAGGCCACTTTTTGACAGCTCGGTGAAAGTAGCGCCACTGTTTACATCTGACTACGTATCCTTCCGCCATCAGCTGGTCCGTCAAGTCGGGGCTGTACTTTTTTTTATCAAAATGCTATCAGCTAACCCACTTCTCATTGTACTGTAATGCTAAACAAATTTTAAAATATTTTAAGACTGACATCAGTTTAAAAAAATAAGTAGGGTATAAAAGTAAA
Organism: Clitarchus hookeri; assembly: GCA_002778355.1. NCBI lineage: Eukaryota > Metazoa > Arthropoda > Insecta > Phasmatodea > Phasmatidae > Clitarchus > Clitarchus hookeri. Next base: position 64,440 of record NQII01008268.1, read on the forward strand.
AATATAAAATGTTGCAAATAATTAAATATTTGCTAACTCCTTTTTAATTTGTCCGAGATAGTGAATTTGGGTTAACGTTTCCAAGACGGTCTGTTGTATCTATTATCACACTTTGGATGTTATAGCTAATATATTCGAGTTGGAAATATGTGACGAGGAATAACGTTAGAATTCCTTAAAAACTATTCACGCGTGTCTTAACTTTCTACGGAAACAAGGAGATGGGTTTCGAGAGAACAATATGGCATATAATTTACGTAGACGAACGATTACCGGCCGAATATAAATTAATTGTACCCCAAATCGTTTTAGATGAAATATATGTTACTTTAAAAATTATACAGAACTCGCGGGAAAATAAAACCATTTGTATATGCGCGTAAATACGTTATTCTAAACAACAAAACTATAATATGTTTCTGGGTGAATTCGGGATATGGATAACAGATAGCGTGGATGGGCGTGTTGTAACCGATGGCGCTCCTATCCGTCGCAAGATGGCAGCACATGGTTGGAGAGTCTGTAAACTTGAAAAAGGTTTCGATTTTTTCCTTACATTTGGATACGGATCATTTTACTGTGCATCTCATTTTGAACACATGTACATTACTATTTTATCACGAAGTTTCGTTTCTAAAACTAAAAACGGCTGTTTTATGACCACTTAAAATAAAATGTATTAATTAATCTACGAACTCTTTCTTATCCGCGTATTTTCTGCTTGTCTGATGTGCGCCGGCACTGCTCTCAGAATAGCCAACGTAATATTAATTTCTGTTCGTTCGTGCNGCACTGCTCTCATAATAGTCAACGTAATATTAAGTTTTGTTTGTTCGTGCATCAGCTGATACAGGATTTTGTAAATGGCGCGTTGTTCGTTTTCAATACGTTACGTTGCCACTCACTGACTGTCAGAATGTGGCCTTCTTATATGAAATGAACCATAAACCTGGCCAAGTTTATAATACAGCATCGTTAATAAAAGCATATCGCACCCGGAAAAGCTGTTTGTCTGCAGCCAGCCACCGAGACGAGAAGATGCTGCCCTGGACGCAGCGCCATCGTGCAAGACCACCGTTTCCATAACTATGGTGACGACTCAACAGAAGATGAGCAAGCAGATATTAATACTAAATAAAGATGTGGCACTAATATAACGTAATATCCCTCCGCGCGTTACAGTAAATGTTGTTACAATCCAGATATAACTCTAAATGTAACCGTTTTAAACTTTGTATCTTGTGCGTTACGGTTAACTAAATCCCATACTAAAATACTAAATGTATGGTTTGCAAATATAATAAACAATTACAAAAGGCAACCAAGAGTTTTTTGTTTGAAAGCGGTATTGTGAAAGGTGGCCGAGGCACTCCAAGAACCAGTTAACATGTAAAACACTATCCTTTCTCTCGGTCAGTGCCTCACTGGACCTGGAGCTTTCTCCCGCGTCTGAAGCCGAGAAGCGCGAGAGCGCAGATGCCATGCGCATCAAGTGCGCCGTCGCCGCTAAGCGCAAGGGTGAACTGGCCTGCAATGTTACCGTCGTACTACGTGTACCTACGGAACCCTATTATTTTATTCATTTATTTCGACTTTATTTATACCGGCGAAGTANCGCCGCTAAGCGCAAGGGCGAACTGGCCTGCAATGTTACCGTCGTACTACGAGTACCTACGGAACCCTATTATTTTATTCATTTATTTCGACTTTATTTATACCGGCGAAGTAAAGGCTTCAATGCCTNGTACCTACGGAACCCTATTATTTTATTCATTTATTTCGACTTTATTTATACCGGCGAAGTAAAGGCTTCAATGCCTTCACTTACACTGTAGCAAGGTTCCACGCAGGGCCCTTGAGTAGTTTTGTATGTATCTGGCGTGTATATTTTGAGATACGACGCTTTTAAAAAACCACTTTTGGTCATTTTCGAGTGCTCAAAAATGGTGTTTCTAATGTGCGTGGCATCTTGAAAGCACTCAACAGCCGTCGTCTGAAGTGTGTGTTCTTTTCGTAGATCAGCACACATTGGATGCTAGTTTAATAGTTTCGGAGAAAAACGTGGATTACTGATACTTCGAACCGCAGTTCAAGTGCCAGCTAGGCGGGGGCGCTTTAACATGGGAAAACCCCACACTCTCACATACCAGCCTATCTTCGTATCTCACGTCTCTTCCGCTGCCATAATAATNTTAACATGGGAAAACCCCACACTCTCACATACCAGCCTATCTTCGTATCTCACGTCTCTTCCGCTGCCATAATAATTATCCTTAAAGTACCTTTTAACTGCACTTATTTTTGTGTGTTCTATGCAACTCAAGGGGGCGGGAGTAAAACTATGCCCGTGGGCGGGAAAAAAAATGCAGGGGGGNTTTTTGTGTGTTCTATGCAACTCAAGGGGGCGGGAGTAAAACTATGCCCGTGGGCGGGAAAAAAAATGCAGGGGGGAATACGAATCGGTACAGTCCAGAGTCTGGCATCCAGACTGCCTTCGTTCGGGCGGATGGGTGTTTGGGGGAACGTGATCTAGAGACACGTACATTATCTTTACCTTTGGGGAACAGCATCGCAATACGGCGGTAAACGCAGTGCGTTGTAACGCAATAAGCCTACACTTGCGCTACGTATTCAGAACAAATGGCAAAAAAAGTACTATCACGGACTTTTCCCCTCAAGGTTCGTGATTATGAAAATGAGGGGATTGGGAATAAAAGAGTTGATGGTGACCACTTAAGGGGTTATTTACATATCATAAATATATTAGAGTACTTATGAATCAACGTCACTGCAAAATGTATTAATATTTATAACAATTTCGTACATCCTAACTATCGAACTATAACCAGACCAATCTGCTCACTACGAAGGTGCTTAATTAAATGTCCTTTTAAAATAAAATATGGGTTATTTCATTTAAAAGGTGGNCAATCTGCTCACTACGAAGGTGCTTAATTAAATGTCCTTTTAAAATAAAATATGGGTTATTTCATTTAAAAGGTGATCTATTATATACATTGCCTAGCATATAAATTATAGAAATCACAAACAGAAAACTTCATTGTTTGTAAATAGTTTAAATGTCGGTATGTACAATAAAAACAACACACCGTTGCTATAATATTCAAGTCTAATAAAAATGTTACTAAAAAATATAACAGATACACAAAGTTCTTCAATTCCGTAGGCTCTATAATATTCACGTAGTTTATTCATTTCATGGGTAAGCCTAGTTTCATTTAATAATGTTTAATTCATATAAATTTATTTATAAAAATTTTTGTTAAATGATTTTAATAATTAATATAACATTAAAACTAAGCTGAAACTTAACACTNCAATCTGCTCACTACGAAGGTGCTTAATTAAATGTCCTTTTAAAATAAAATATGGGTTATTTCATTTAAAAGGTGGTCTATTATATACATTGCCTAGCATATAAATTATAAAAATCACAAACAGAAAACTTCATTGTTTGTAAATAGTTTAAATGTCGGTATGTACAATAAAAACAACACACCGTTGCTATAATATTCAAGTCTAATAAAAATGTTACTAAAAAATATAACAGATACACAAAGTTCTTCAATTCCGTAGGCTCTATAATATTCACGTAGTTTATTCATTTCATGGGTAAGCCTAGTTTCATTTAATAAGGTTTAATTCATATGAATTTATTTATAAAAATTTTTGTTAAATGATTTTAATAATTAATATAACATTAAAACTAAGCTGAAACTTAACACTGACAACGCATTACTGTTTCTCAGTTCTGTATTTCCTTATTTCTAACATCAGTTCTCAAGACCGCCCAAATATCTTCACTCACTTCCTCGCTTTTTTCCAACCACTTAATGAGTTCTGCTGCAATAAATTTACGCTCGTTAGCAATCGGGTTATTAAAAGCAAGTATCGTCAATTAATGGGTTCTGCTGTAATGAATTTACCCTCATTAGCAACCAAATTATTAAAAACTAGCATCTTCAACTTAAAAAAAAATTCATTATTTCCCAAAGTACTTAAACGAGAAACACATAGTACGCTTACTACGTTTATAGTAACATTTCGGACTGGTCTGAACTCTGACTGGAGTTAAACCGTAGCGAATACAGAGCGATCATGGACCGAACGTCGCGTTTAAGGTAAAGTTTTCAATCCGGATTAACACGTAAACAAGTGCGCAGATGAAGTGAACATGGACTGAAAACTGCGTAGCGCCATCTTTCGGCAAGTACGCGTGGACTAGAAAACAAACTATATTAAAAAATAAATAGACGATATTTNCACATCTTTGGACTAGAAAACAAACTATACTCAAAAATAAATAGACGATATTTAAGCTGTTTTTGTCCCCGAGTTTTTGTGAAGCTAGCGATTTTTCTACTGTAAGAAAACAAAAAATCTCTCGCTTCCTATATTTTTTATTTCTTACCATATATAACTAATNGGTAAAGTTTTCAATCCGGATTAACACGTAAACAAGTGCGCAGATGAAGTGAACATGGACTGAAAACTGCGTAGCCACATCTTTGGACTAGAAAACAAACTATACTCAAAAATAAATAGACGATATTTAAGCTGTTTTTGTCCCCGAGTTTTTGTGAAGCTANGATATTTAAGCTGTTTTTGTCCCCGAGTTTTTGTGAAGCCAGCGATTTTTCTACTGTAAGAAAACAAAAAATCTCTCGCTTCCTATATTTTTTATTTCTTACCATATATAACTAATATTTGTTTATCCAACATTATGCTTATAAAAACTGCACGTACATTTCGGTCCAAACATTTTGCATTTCCTTCTTTTTGGGCATTACTGCCTTAGTTGTTTATAATTTGCTTAAAAGCAATTTTATAACTCCGTACGTGCAAACATGCGAATAATACACTTCCAAATTGGGGGCATTTTTTTTTTCTGACACCCCCAGTTCACTCATAGCGGCAGTGTTTAGACTAAATTTTCAATCCAGATTCTACACTCCAGTCAATTTACATACTGGAGTGGATTATTCATTCCACTCCTACTTCAGTCCATTCCGGATCTGTTTATAGTAACGTTTCAATCGAGATTCTTCAGTCCACTCCAGGTTCAATCAGAATTCTAATTTTACCCTAAACGCACCCGGACTGGAATGTAGAATTTGGATTGATAGTTTACTCTAAACACCGACGATATAAATTACAGAATCACGAAAGAGTTCGTTGTCAACATGCATCGACGAAGGTGGAAATATGTTTACGTAAAATATTTACTTTCACATTTTTCCAAATAACACCTATGCTAAATTAAATTGAGAGTGGGTGTACATTTAATCAGATATTCCCGAATAACCTATCCCATTCCCCATCAATATCCAGCAGTTTTTTGAAATTGCATTCTGTAGTTTCATTCTGGTCTCAACCTTTACCCCGTAAAAGTGAAACTGTTCCTGCAGCACTTTACGACAGCGCAAAGTTGACGTAAAGAACTTCAATGTGAATCGGTCTTTGTGCCTCGTCTACAACTGAATTGACACTAACATTACCATGACTATACAATACCACGTCTGAACTGAAACTATTAAGAAAAAAATTAAAGGATTTGATATTGACGAGAGAAATTCTTTTTAATGATGTTTTATAAAAATGATTATCCAATTTAGGTTTGCTGCCTTTGATTATTTAGGGGAGAAAAAACAGAGTTCGAACAATTTATAGTTACCTTAAATTTGTTTTAATGCTTTTTTCATTTTTTTTTTTTTTTTTTTTCGTGTAACTGAACAGAATACAAATGTATGACGATGGTGAGTATCTACTGGCGAGTGAGCGTACTGTATGTTTTTGATTGTGTGTAACGTCTTAAATTCTGATTGATTGGCAAAGCGCGTTAAACGCAAAGACTTAAAAATTGCCTACGCTTCGCTTATTGATATTTGTGTAATTTTACGTGATATTTGGTTGGAGCGTACAAGATTAAAATTAAACTTTGGCAGCATTGGAACTTACTTTCAAAGCCGCGTTGGAATTGTATTTAAATATAGATATTAGCAATACCAGCACACAAAAACACACGCAATGCTGTATATAATTTATGAAATACCTAATGCATTATCTTGGATGGGGAACCGTGTTTTACATTTTAATTAATTTTTAATGCATATATATAGTTTGCCCACTTGTAAGTCAGCTCCTTTAGATTCGTCAGAAAAATCTCGAATTACTCTTTGGGTATGCAATAAGATAGAGCCACGTAAAAATAAGGCTTACTCGTAGTTATAAATTTGCAAGAAAACTTACAAATGTTCGCGAATTTTCGTTTTGTTGAAAGTGTACCTTTTAATATATTTATTAAATGAATAATAAAGTCATTTTCAAAGTCAATTTCTTAAGGTATGTAAACTCTTGGGTAGCGAAATATACATTTCCACAGAAGTGAAGTTACGTTCGACGAATTCCTAGCTAGGGATGCACACGTCAAAGAAAAATACTATTTATTAGTCATGTGGCAAGCGGCATCGGTAAACGGTCCGTGCAACATGGGCACAAGCCGCTGACACAATGTGCGATGTGTAGAGGTGAAAAAAATCTAAAAGCTACTCGAACCAGTGTCGGCCCCTTGGCATGTATTAAAGATCAATCATACAGTGCTGAAAACAATTTGTATTACTGAAATATATTTAAACGCATTTAAGAGCATTGGTGCTATTTTTCTGCTACGAGTTTTTAAATTTCGCACTAGGCACACGCCGCTGAAACGAACTGCAATTTTCAGAGGCTATGCTTGAAAGTTACATACTTAAATACGTAGTTTCTGCATAAAAAAAGGTTACACAAACATATAGCCAGCAAAATGTGCCAATTCTCACTGCAGTTATAAGCATTTATAAGAAATATAATTAAACCTATATTTCCTTAAATTACCTTTCCATACTTATCGAGCTCTCAAATAGAATTTGTACAAACACCCAGTAAACATTTCAAGCCAACCGAAAAAAAAGAATGCAAAGTGCTTAAAAGCTTGCGTCCTTGCATCGTCAAATGCATGGAAAGTGAATATTCGATTCTCCGTAGAATTCGGGCACCAAACGTGGGCGAGCTTGCCCATTTTTGCACAATGTCGTTTCTCTAGGTTCTTCAAACCCGCTTAAACAGACTATTCGGAAACATGCCACATGCTGATTTTGACATAACTCAGACATGTTTCAACTGGAGTACCACGACAATATTTAGCTTGCACTGCTGTTATTTGTAGTACGCCATAATTTAGCTAGTAGCAGATAAGTTATAATAGTAATTTTAAAATGTAAAACACAAGAGTTTTTAAAATAAGCTTCAAATCTTTAAAGGTTCAGAGCACCATCACACACTTAACATCAGCAGAATACAACAATTATAATGTACAACTGTTGCTAACCTGTTAGAGTGGTGTTCTGAACCACCTTAATATCCACTTGTTTCTGGGAAGATGCGTGCTTATGTGGACACGACCCATGCCCTGGGAAGCGATTCTCTCTCTTTTCCCCTTACCGGGAGAAACAATAAGCGGGTTTGACGCTGCCGTGGCACGGATTGTAGCGGTTACTCGCCTATCAGAATACCGCAAATCCCCGCTAAGCCCCCGGACAGCGGTTACGTCCTGTTTGTGACTGAGGGGAACGTACTTGGGAGGAATTTGCTTCAGCTCGACAGATCCATATTTAAAAGAAAACGCGCGACGTTTGCAAATGACGTCACATGCCTCAGGCCAAGATGACGAGAGCATACCACCCCGGGTTTTCCCGAAACTGGCCTGTCTCACATCTCTCCCCTAACGTTCCAGAGTTGCTGCCATTAGTCATGTACTGTAAATGGGTTCCCGATAAGAGGAAAAATGGATGAGAATAGCACTCCTGCTTGGCAGCCTCTTCTGGCAAGAGCGATAACTTTTAATGAAATAAAAAATTATCGTGAAATATATGCCCTCATCTGAAAGAGGTTTATTTAAAGACCGCATAAATGTAAATAATTGTAGTTAAATGATCACCTATAGTTTTCGAAATGTAGTACCAATAAGTCGAAAATTTTGTAATATGGGAGCCCAAGTTTCTATGCTCTTTATTAACTTCGTCAAATAAATTTTTTGCCATGTGATCTATATCATATACACAACATAAGTATCAAGGATATTTAACAAAGGGTACTCGGGTACTGGCATCCTGAATCTATTTTAAATATGTATTGATGTTTTTGCCAACACTTCTTGTTCGTCCGAGAGAAAATAATAATATTTATTAGTTTCTCTTGTACGAATAAAAACGTGTTGGCAAAACATCCATAGCGCCTGCCCATTTTAAAAGAGATTCAGGATATCAGTACCCGAGTACCGATTATTAAATATCCTTGGTACTTAATTGACATGTGTATATGATAAAGAGTAGATCACATTACATGTGATTTATTTAGCAAAGTTAATTAGGAGCATAGAAACTTTGGCTACCATATTCCGAAATTTTTGAATTTTCGGTGCTATATATCGAATACCATAATCGCTTACCTATAGAGTCAATTGAATTAAAGATATTCAGTAATTCCAATTTCCTTATTTACTGCATTTACGTCCTTGTAACTCTGAAATGGGGCTGCATAGCCTATTTGTGTATATGACTATTTTTGTTGCCAATTATTTGTATAATACGTTGCCGAAGTATGTCGGTTGAGTCGCGGAACACCATGTTTGTATTTAACAAGTACAATTACTAACAAGAGCCCGGTAAATTTGGTAACGACGGAGGAAAAGTAGTTCCATGTCTGAACGTCGTATTGAAGTGTTAGGAAAACATGTGAGAATACTGTAATAATTTGTTTTACTTCTTGTTATTTTTAAAGCATATAAGAGAAAATTAGTAAATTTAAAAAATATTTATATTTTTAATAATTTTACAATTTACTTAGTCGACGCGTGAATAAAGTGATCAGGCCCATGAAAATGTAAATTTTATATACGGTGGAAGAATACGCAATGCGCGGACAAGCAGTATAGTCAATTCACGGCTACTTCCAACTATTCTGAAGCCCTGCTAAAAATTATACTTCCAGTATATTCCTCCGTCTCATGCAAAGAAAGCTCAACATAGTCTAGAAAATTACACCAAAGCGACAGCGCACCCGATTCGTGCGCACTCAGTGTAATAATAATCTGCATAAGAACTATTTCTTAGTAGGCATTACCAACTCACCTATTTTCTTCCCGTTTTTATTTATATCAATTATAAATGTTATAATTTAAAGATTAAAAGTTACTAAAATAAAAATAACGTATTTTTATGTTGACAAAAGTATAAAACGCTTGAGATAAATGACATACTTAGGAAACAAACAAACCCATCATGTATGGGGTGATTTTTCAAAGGTTTGATTGGTAAAGCGTGAAGAAACCGCGAATGGACTATACTAGGTTTACCGTGAGCCGGCTGTAGGGTGTTCAACCAGCAGGTANTAAAATAAAAATAACGTATTTTTATGTTGACAAAAGTATAAAACGCTTGAGATAAATGACATACTTAGGAAACAACCAAACCCATCATGTATGGGGTGATTTTTCAAAGGTTTGATTGATAAAGCGTGAAGAAACCGCGAATGGACTATACTAGGTTTACCGTGAGCCGGCTGTAGGGTGTTCAACCAGCAGGTANTAAAGCGTGAAGAAACCGCGAATGGACTATACTAGGTTTACCGTGAGCCGGCTGTAGGGTGTTCAACCAGCAGGTAGTCGGTCGTCGCAGACTCACCGCGGCCGGCGAAGCTGACGACGGAGTCGCTGCGATCGACGGCCCGGCGGTCTCTCGCGCTGAGCTGGAAGCCGGCGACTCCACTGGCCGGCAGGTGGTTCTTGTAGTCGTAGACGGCGAGCAAGAAGACCGAGGCCGAGG
>NQII01008269.1:3430-26505 GCA_002778355.1 Clitarchus hookeri
CATAGAAACATTTGGTGCCCAAAAACACGCTCGAGCTCTCATTTCAACTCCAAGTATTAATTTTTTGTGTAGAGTGAATATAGATAAAACTGGTATATTCAGGATCAGTTTTAGATGCTAAATTTGTTATACATAAACTCGAGAATTGTCTTTAGACACGCATCATACTTTTATCTTTATTATCGTTACATAAAAATGTGAGGTTGCCACTTAGCGTGACTTTCAAGCGAGTGGCCGACGGAAAGAATGCTCGTCAGTGGGACGCCTTGAACGTAGAGGCGAAGAGACAAGTGGTGAGTGAGGAAAAGTAGGCTTTAGAGCTCATGCTCTTCGAGGCCCCAAACGCGTAAAATAGCTGCAGGTAGGCGGAACCCTTCGGTATCATACATTTTTTGAAACATTTTAACAATCGCTGAATTCCACATGTTTGTAAAAGTATTCTGCAAACGGTTTATTAGATTAGTTTCACAAAGTCGACTTACCGTTAAGTGTTCAAACGCTTCTTGGATGAGTTCTGACATAGTTCTACCAACTCCGATCTTGGTTAGAATATTCTTGGCAAGACCAGCACTGGCAACTTTTGACAAGAACTCGCGCACGATGACTTGTTCATGCAGGACCGTAGTAGTTGTAGACATCACCTTCCCTTTCGCTTGCTGATCATCGTCTTTCACTCCACCTGTTGCTACGATCGCTGAAGTGTACGCATCATCTTCTGGAAGTCGCAATCAAAATCACCGCGTAAGAAATGACAGACGAAAACAACCGGAGGCTTGGACAGTTTCTTTTGACACGAGACTTTTTACACCAAAAAATGGACAATGCCAACACCCTACATTTTTAAAAACAGAGCTGTTATTTTTCTCGGCAATATTTACAGAGTTTTTCAGTTGCGTTTCTGGCTGCTTAACTTTATCCCCGCTATTCTTTGCCATATTCTTGATGTCAACTCTGCTCTGTGGCTTATACATTGCTACTTGGGTTATGGTTGATGAAGTTTCATAATTTGAAACTTGCACAGTGGTAATGCGTTTAGTACCTCCATCAGCCGTGTCTGGGGTAGAGTTTTCTGATCCATGTTGCTCCGTTAATTTCAAGGGTGTGTTCGTGGCCTTCTGCTCTGGCATTGCTTGTTGCATAGGACACGGTTCCACTGATTGATCTCTTGGAATTTCCGCAAAATTTTCTGGTTTATGTTCCTGTATTTCTNTAGGACACGGTTCCACTGATTGATCTCTTGGAATTTCCGCAAAATTTTCTGGTTTATGTTCCTGTATTTCTGTTCTGTTAGCTGCGCTTTCCTGATCATGTTGCTTGGTGGAACTTTCTGATAGTGGCTGACAGTGTTCTGCATCATTGACTTCGGGAGATCTGTTGGTACCTGTAGCTGTTTGACAGGGTTTAGTAGCAGGATAACTGAGGGATATAGATTTAGGACAGAATGGGCTGATTATTACTGTTGGAAAATTTNACAGGGTTTAGTAGCAGGATAACTGAGGGATATAGATTTAGGACAGAATGGGCTGATTATTACTGTTGGAAAATTTTTGTGGTAGCTAGAATCAGGAAGGATTTGAGTATAATTTAGAAGACCTGTAGGAGTCGAACCTATACATTATAATTATGTATAACTTTGTCCCTGAACTGCTGATTGATCTGTGTTCAGTGAGTGACTCGAAGGACCGGTATCAGTATGGTGCGATGGTTTTGAGTCTTTCAGNCTGCTGATTGATCTGTGTTCAGTGAGTGACTCGAAGGACCGGTATCAGTATGGTGCGATGGTTTTGAGTCTTTCAGGGAATTACTTGGATTTCGGCTTATAATGACATAGCTCGATTCATTATTTTCTGAATGCTGAGCTGAAACTTGATTAACTGTTCTGTAACTAGGAGCCAAAATTTTAAAGGGCTTACCGTTTACTGTATTTAAAGTATCTGTTTGAGTTTCGCACGTACGATGTTTATGGATTGTTTCAGGGTATATAGAACTCTGTATAATTNGGAGCCAAAATTTTAAAGGGCTTACCGTTTACTGCATTTAAAGTATCTGTTTGAGTTTCGCACGTACGATGTTTAGGGATTGTTTCAGGGTATATAGAACTCTGTATAATTCTTTCCCCAGTGTTAGCCATTACTGGAACTTTACGGCAGCTNATATAGAACTCTGTATAATTCTTTCCCCAGTGTTAGCCATTACTGGAACTTTACGGCAGCTAATTCGTAGTGGCCGATCAAGACACACCAGTCCGGGATCCCGAGGTACGTTAACCGAAATATTCTGAGTAGAAACGCCATTCGCTTGGCTCCATGTTTCTATTCCTTTCATTGAAATTTGTCTCGTAGGGTGCTTCTCTTGTGGCCGTTCATCATCCAATCGCCTTTCGATGTCGTGCGTTGTTTCGCCTTGGCTAAATTTCTCTACTCCAGTGGCCAAATTATACTGGTTCTGCACACCTGGTTCCATGAAATTACTGATACCTAATATCTGTGCATGTGGATGTGTCTTATTTTGTTGTTGGCATGTTTCAGAAACATTTTGTAAATTAATATCTGCTACTTTCGCGTTGACAAGAAACGGCTGTGTGGATGGGATTGCTCGGAATCCTGATACTACCTCCGGACAACTTTGAGTTCTGAACCGATTAATGTCTAAATTTTTTGACTCATCAGTTCTCTGGATAGTGAAAAGTGTGTTGCTGTCGTCGTCGATTGCCCTTTCTGGGTTTGGCTTTGCTGTTGTATTTAGCATAGCTTGTCTCGAAATTGACGTGAGAAATTTGTACATCATAAGTTTCCTTCCCTCGTTGCTACTAGAACGGTCCCTTTCTTGGAAGGAGAATCTTGAAATAGACTTTCCACTAAGTCGATGATTTGAGTCACCTAGCTGAAAAGAAAACATAATTTACTCGCGACTTAAAAAATCCAGCTTCACAACTTCTTCGATACAAGTATAGAACAGTAGCATGAGAGTTATACAGTGCTAATTGGATTACAGGTGGGTTTCTTTTATCCAGGGTAATCCCTCTCTCCTCTCATTTCATTCCATAACGTTTTCTTTGGGACATAAATTTTCCTCTGTCCGTTTTTGCTAGCATCTCATCACATGGATAGGCGAGTTCTTCTCAGGGCGTGTATATCTTAAGTCACAATATCATTTAAATATAAATACAATACTTATTTTCTAATGTCATACTATTATTTATTTTTATATCTGTTATCTTCCAATTTTAAATTTTTAGAGCTATCAGAATGACAAGTCGTCAAGAAATTACGAACTTTACATTGATATAATCCGTTGATCTCCACGGTTGATACACACTGACTTGGTGGTAGTGATCCTGTGTTCGTATTCTAGATAAGGCATGATTCTAGACACCGTCTTATGACTAAATATGGTGAGGTTAGCATGTAATCCAATCCGTGTTCAACGTACAAGCGGAAACGCAGTAGGCGAAACAAAAACATTTTATATCCAATGATAATACTTGGCTAGTCTATGAACCTACGGCGCTACGGACCACAAACACAGATGTTATCCAAATTTTCATATAAATATGCTTAGATAGTACGCTTCTATTTTACAAATCATTATGTTATTTTACTTTCGGGAAATATGCTTAGAGCTATTTAATGTTATATTTGAATGCTACTGAATAGAACTTATGCGTGTGATAAAAAGACAAAGCAGCATGTTTAGTTGCTTTAAGAATCAAACACTCTCTGTCTATACAATGGACGTTGAAATTATACACTAATGGTGTCCACATCTGATAAAATTGCTTCTGTTATAAATAGACGAGGCCCCCTTTCCAAGATATGACAATATTTTCGGGGAGGGAATAGAAGGGAGAAACTTTTACTTATTTCAAAGTAATCCACTCATCTATACAAAATTTAAAACTAAAAAAAAAGTATGAACAGCAACACAAATCATGCATTTCTTGAATCTTCATAGGAATCTCGTAGCGATACACAAGTCATAATGTGAGCACGATGAACGTCCGCGATACCGGTTATCTTAAAGAAATGATGGGACGTGTATTCAGAATTTCAAGCCGTTAAGTTCTACAAATACGATAATACACACATTTATTTATAATGTATTAATTATTAAAAACTCAAAACTGAATCTTCCTATTGTAAGAGAAACAAAAACTTTATAACCATTTCTTTTAAAATATATACATTTTCCAGAATATGCTGCATAATATGACACCGGTTGGTCACTAAAAAAAAATCATACATGTCCACGATGACCAAGCCATCAAACTCATAAAGTTGTTCGGAACCCGCTGAAATTGCATGCGTTCCTTTTACTTTTCACAGCGAAAATCTTTTGCACCCGGAACTGACATACCGGTGTAGAAAAATAATATTTTTGTGCATCCACAAAATAACATTAGTAAATCGACAATATTTGTATGCTTACAAATACTGCATTCCTCTATGTGTGGGCGAAAAAAGAAATTTTCAGTTGATACAATCGTTAAACATCTTACATTTTCTTGGTCATCATTTCTGGGCGTTCTGCTCGTCCCAAAATTATTTTGAAGTCATGCTTGACTTATCCGGCCTGAAAAGATTTGCATTTGTTTCCAAAAGAAAATCTTTAAGAGTGTCGGTAGCTGTTGCAAACAATAAAGAAATTATCTGAAAATGACACCGTCGTTAGTTATGTTAAATGTTACGATTCCAGGTGATAATTTTACAATATGTTACTATAGCCCATTTGCCACAATGGAAGATTCCTTGCAATAGTCCATGCAAGCCTCCGTGGCCACTTGAATGAATGGTTGCATGGAATATTTGGCCATCTGGCCGTTTTCATAGATGTTTTCGTAATTGGCAGTGTGCAATTTTCGAGGAAGGTTTTCCCTACAATGTTGAAATTTCAGCCAATCAGAGGATGGTGTAGTCATTTTGTTTATTTTGTTTTGAGAAAGATCGATAAGACTAATCAACACGAATAAATATTAAATAAACCATGGAAATGTTTATTGCGGGAAAATTGTGGTAAACATTCGTGTTTATTAAACACTAAAGTTCCAGTTATAATAACAAAACTATTAGGCTCGGTGCATAATCGTATTATACTGAAGACGTGAGTGAAGAGTGTTCCCGAACTGTAGTTACAGAAGTAAAATAACAAAAAATGCACTCGTCTTTATTTGTGTGGTGACAAATATCGCTGGATGGGTTATTTCAAAGAAGCCTCAATAACTGCTTGCATGTAGGCTGAGGTAGCAGGTCTCGTGGAAGCCCCTCGAGCTTGTACGGAGAATTGTATCGTGGCGCACAAGTTCTAACAAGTTGTATTACATTTAAAGTTTTAGATTTTACACATATAGTAGGTAGTGTATAGGTGAAATATAGTCGCTTATACCTCGAACTCCAGCAGCACACGAAAGAACAATGGCGTCACTAGCCAGCAACATATCGGAATGTCGTTCGCCAATCAGCGTCTGGAAACTTGCTTGCCAGCCGGCAGCCCAGCCAATAAGGAATCTTTCGCAGTATTCAGTGACCAATCAGAAACAATGATAGTTTCAGATCCTCTCGCAGCCAAACAGCTTAGGACTATGGGTGCGCCGACCTCTAAGGAACCCTCATGCTATTTTACATCTGAGTATTTATACATATATACGGTTACTTCCAACATTTCTGAAGTCCTGCCAAAGTTATACGTTCAGGATGTTCCTCCACCCCATACGTACAACGCTTAATCAAGCCTAGAAAATTACACCAAAGGTCAACGCACCGCATTCGTGCGCTTTCAGTGAAATAACATTTTACGAAAGAACTATTTCTTACTAGGCAATACCAACACACTTATATTCTCTCTGTTTTTATTAATGAAGTGTTATAATTTATAGATGGAATAGAAGTAAAAATTCGCAAACAATAAGGCACTTGTATATTAACACACGTATAAAAAGCTTGTGATACAAGGAATATTTAGGAAACAACCAAACACGTCATACATTGGTTGATTTTTTCAAAGGTTTGGTTAAAAAAGTTTGAATATACTGGGAATATGTGTCTCAGGCAGAGTTTTTAAAAAGTGCTCAGTTAACACATTGACGCTATTAATGATTTCACTTAATCGACGCATGAATAAAGTGATGAGGCCCATGCTAATACTAATTTTACAAATTGCAGAAAGATACACGATGAAAGGAAAAGTGGATCCTATGTAGGATTTTAAAAAATGCTCAGTTTTGCCTGATTCACGTGTACGCCGATAAAACCGCACAGGCAGTGAAAAAAGCCTATGGTTATTCATAGGTGAGCAGATTTGTTTACATCACCATTGTGGTGTTTTGTTGCTGGCTGTTGACGACCGCGCAGTTTCGTTCATTATTTTCAATATCAAGATTCCAAAATAAGTGATGACTAACGTACTTCGANTGTTGACGACCGCGCAGTTTCGTTCATTATTTTCAATATCAAGATTCCAAAATAAGTGATGACTAACGTACTTCGGCTCTTTAATGTTTCTTCTATATTTTATTGATTCCATCGTGGTATGAATTATTTACTAAATGATATCCAAAAGACAGTAAATTTTATTTCATACTTGAAAACATACTTTACAGTTTAGTGCTACGTATCGGGTAATTTCTAAACTACATTTCTTTAATACAAGTGTTGAATAAAATAAACGTTTATATTCACGTATTTAATTATTAATACCTACATCTAACTATTCTAAACTTCTCTATAACCTCTACATATGTGGATTACCCCAAAAATAAAGTTTCTGGTATAAAATATGTGAAACAACTGACAAGTGGGAAATATAGAGGAAGTCTGCTCATTACGCGAACAGAAATTCCGGCGTGAGCTCAACTTCTCGGCGTGGGTCGTGCGGAAAACGAGAGCAGTTTATGATTGGCTGTTCTGTTTTCCCACTTTTTCTGTTGCGCGTGGTCAGTGTACACGTGAAGCAGGTTTTACCCGTGAATAGCCTCTAGTGGTTATCATACCGTGGTACACGGAACACTGGTAGGCTGACAGACTGCACCTAGAGGTCCGTGTTAGGTTGACAGTCTACGCCTAGTCGTCCACGGCGAAGGGAAGTTGGAGAATCACTGGGTAATACGGTTTAATACACTCAGGTTGATAACAAAACGAGATTCCTTATAGGAGAGTTTAGTATAGGNTATATTAACACACGTATAAAAAGCTTGTGATACAAGGAATATTTAGGAAACAACCAAACACGTCATACATTGGTTAATTTTTTCAAAGGTTTGGTTAAAAAAGTTTGAATATACTGGGAATATGTGTCTCAGGCAGAGTTTTTAAAAAGTGCTCAGTTAACACATTGACGCTATTAATGATTTCACTTAATCGACGCATGAATAAAGTGATGAGGCCCATGCTAATACTAATTTTACAAATTGCAGAAAGATACACAATGAAAGGAAAAGTGGATCCTAAGTAGGATTTTAAAAAATGCTCAGTTTTGCCTGATTCACGTGTACGCCGATAAAACCGCACAGGCAGTGAAAAAAGCCTATGGTTATTCATAGGTGAGCAGATTTGTTTACATCACCATTGTGGTGTTTTGTTGCTGGCTGTTGACGACCGCGCAGTTTCGTTCATTATTTTCAATATCAAGATTCCAAAATAAGTGATGACTAACGTACTTCGACTCTTTAATGTTTCTTCTATATTTGATTGATTCCATCGTGGTATGAATTATTTACTAAATGATATCCAAAAGACAGTAAATTTTATTTCATACTTGAAAACATACTTTACAGTTTAGTGCTACGTATCGGGTAATTTCTAAACTACATTTATTTAATACAAGTGTTGAATAAAATTAACGTTTATATTCACGTATTTAATTATTAATACCTACATCTAACTATTCTAAACTTTTCTATAACCTCTACATATGTGGATTACCCCAAAAATAAAGTTTCTGGTATAAAATATGTGAACCAACTAACATGTGGGAAATATAGAGGAAGTCTGCTCATTACGCGAACAGAAATTCCGGCGTGAGCTCAACTTCTCGGCGTGGGTCGTGCGGTAAACGAGAGCAGTTTATGATTGACTGTTCTGTTTTCCCGCTTTTTCTGTTGCGCGTGGTCAGTGTGCACGTGAAGCAGGTTTTACCCGTGAATAGCCTCTAGTGGTTATCATACCGTGGTACACGGAACACTGGTAGGCTGACAGACTACACCTAGAGGTCCGTGTTAGGTTGACAGTCCACGCCTAGTCGTCCACGGCGAAGGGAAGTTGGAAAATCACTGGGTAATACGGTTTAATACNTTTATGATTGACTGTTCTGTTTTCCCGCTTTTTCTGTTGCGCGTGGTCAGTGTGCACGTGAAGCAGGTTTTACCCGTGAATAGCCTCTAGTGGTTATCATACCGTGGTACACGGAACACTGGTAGGCTGACAGACTACACCTAGAGGTCCGTGTTAGGTTGACAGTCTACGCCTAGTCGTCCACGGCGAAGGGAAGTTGGAGAATCACTGGGTAATACGGTTTAATACACTCAGGTTGATAACAAAACGAGATTCCTTATAGGAGAGTTTAGTATAGGGAAAATTTCCGCCGCAAGGTTCGCTGGCGTTCCCAAGTGGTCGCTTTTAAGCTGGCGGCAAAGGGATAAATTATAGATATTTGTCTACAAAAGTTTGCTTTTGACCCGGAATATGACATCTACCATAGCCCGCTAAAATATTAGATGTTAATTTTATTTTGCAACTATTATTTACGCATTCTAATACTGCTTCAGAGTAAAAAGTAAAAATACAATTCTGTTTGGCAATAAGCTTTTGCAAACATTCTTATTTTAGTGAACAAATTAACAAATTTAAGAGCGAAATAAATACAGCTGTTAACATAAAGGAATTTTTGACACTGTTGTTACTAATTATTCTTTGACACGTTATGTTGAAAAGGGTTTCAGCTCAAAAATCTGGTTTATTTAAAAAACGCTGTGGATTTATTTCGTTATTTTCTCACTCTTAAAACCTAGAAAATCCTGCAGACATGCGAAATCATACGATGAACCGGTTTGATTATCGTGACTCGGATGGTTGGTGAGTATAATAAACCCTAGCAAAGCTGTGTAGCCATGACGAAACTTGGGGCCGCGGTGGTGTAGGGTCTAGAGCGCTCGCCCCCTAACAAGGCGGAGAGGGTTAGAATCCGGAANCGAAACTTGGGGCCGCGGTGGTGTAGGGTCTAGAGCGCTCGCCCCCTAACAAGGCGGAGAGGGTTAGAATCCGGAGGTGTCGCTCCCGGAATTTCGCACTTGGGAATCATGCTGGACGATGCCTCTGGTTGACGGGTTATCTCGGGGATCTCTTATTTCCCATGNTTGGGAATCATGCTGGACGATGCCTCTGGTTGACGGGTTATCTCGGGGATCTCTTATTTCCCATGCCCTTGCATCCCGATGCTGCTCTATTTCCACCTTGTTTCGCCCTCGNCAGAATTTCGCACTTGGGAATCATGCTGGACGATGCCTCTGGTTGACGGGTTATCTCGGGGATCTCTTATTTCCCGTACCCTTGCATCCCGATGCTGCTCTATAAGGTGGAACAAAGCGGGAGCAGCCGAGAATTGTCGGCGGGTTTACTCTCCACTCCACTCTACTCTTCACCTCCGCATACGTATATCATATAAGCAACAAGTACCCAAGGCGAAACAGTTCATTCATGGTTACTGTCACGTTTTCTGCAGTCCTGCTAAACGTTCAGTCTCCTCCGCCTCTTGCAAAGAAAGACAATTACACCAAAGGGACAACGCGCTGCATTCGTGTGCACTCAGTTAAATAATATTTTTTCACTAGAACTANAATTA
This sequence comes from Clitarchus hookeri, assembly GCA_002778355.1. Taxonomy (NCBI): domain Eukaryota; kingdom Metazoa; phylum Arthropoda; class Insecta; order Phasmatodea; family Phasmatidae; genus Clitarchus; species Clitarchus hookeri. The sequence continues at coordinate 13,262 of NQII01008269.1, forward strand.
CACCAAAGGGACAACGCACTGCATTCGTGTCCACTCAGTTAAATAATATTTTTTCACTAGAACTACTTCTCACTAAAACACACCTATTTTATCTCTGTTTTATTCATATTAATTATAAAGAATATATTAAACTATAGATAAAATATTATTTAAAGTTAAATTAAACTAAAAATAAGTTAATTTTATGTTAATATAACTATAAAACACTAGTGAGATATCATATATTAAGGGAAAAACACATCATATGTGAGGAGATTTTTCAAAGGTTTGATCCAAAAAGTGTGAAGACACCGCAAATAGACTGTGCTCTATGTCTCAGGTAGGGCTTTTAAAAGTTCTCAGTTAACCGTGAGTACGGCGTAAGGATGCAAATGGACAGAAAAGTAGATAGCACGCAGGATATAGTTTTAAAAGTTCAATAGACTATGCCTACCTTAGCCGGGTTGTGTTTGTCGTCGCGCGGGTAGNCACGCAGGATATAGTTTTAAAAGTTCAATAGACTATGCCTACCTTAGCCGGGTTGTGTTTGTCGTCGCGCGGGTAGGAGTTGTCGTAGTTGGAGGGCTGCTGCTGCCGGTTGCTGAAGAAGTCCTGGTTCTTCGCGTGTGNTCGCGCGGGTAGGAGTTGTCGTAGTTGGAGGGCTGCTGCTGCCGGTTGCTGAAGAAGTCCTGGTTCTTCGCGTGTGTCTGGCAGCGCCGGACCTCGGCCTCCGCCTTCAACTCGGCCTCCGTCTTCGTAGTGCGTTTCAGCCTGTCCATTTCAGTCTGCAGGAACTCGTACATCTCCTGCTCGTATATCTGCGCGCCGCGCAGCTTCGCCGCCTGCCCTGTAGCAGCACACCGCCCCACGCTCTTCACGGTCTGCTTCTCTCGAAGAGAGGCTAAGGCCGTGCGTGGTACATTAATAAACACCAAACACGTTGATCAAACTCCACAGGTGTTTTGGAGTAAAACTCAAGATACAGCAATCATTGATAACATTTTTCGCTAACTTTGTGAACAAATATTTTGCCTAAAATGATACATCACTGTCGAACTGTTTACGTCGTAAATGTGTACGTTTAAGTGCGGCGTAAGTCATCCGCGATTTTCTTGAATATCAAGGCAGTTATGTAAACGGATATTTAATGGCAGAAACTGCTTCTAATAAGATGGCTTCCAGAAACCTGTAAACTTCCATTAATGTGTNCTTCGTAGTGCGTTTCAGCCTGTCCATTTCAGTCTGCAGGAACTCGTACATCTCCTGCTCGTATATCTGCGCGCCGCGCAGCTTCGCCGCCTGCCCTGTAGCAGCACACCGCCCCACGCTCTTCACGGTCTGCTTCTCTCGAAGAGAGGCTAAGGCCGTGCGTGGTACATTAATAAACACCAAACACGTTGNCAGGAGTTCTCGTAGTTGGAGGGCTGCTGCTGCCGGTTGCTGAAGAAGTCCTGGTTCTTCGGGTGTCTCTGGCAGAACCGGACCTCGGCCTCCGCCTTCAACTCGGCCTCCGTCTTCATAGTGCGTTTCAGCCTGTCCTGCTCGTCGCGCAGCTTCGCCGCCTGCCCTGTTGCAGCACACCGCCCCCCGCTCTTCACGGTCTGCTTCTCTGTAAGAGAGGCTAAGGCTGTGCGTGGTACATTAATAAACACCAAACACGTTGGTAAAACTCCACAGGTGTTTTGGAGTAAAACCCAAGAAACGGCAATCCTTGATAACATTTTTCGCTAACTTTGTGAACAAATATTTTGCCTGAATAATGCATCACTGCCAAACTGTTTACGTCGTAAATGTGCACGTTTCAGTGCGGCGTAAGTCATCGCGCTAAAAGAACGTATCGTTCCGTCAATACATTTGCCTAAAAATTAGGCAGAAACTGCTTCTCATAAGATGGCTTCCAGAAACCTGTAAACTTCCATTAATGTGATCGGCGTTAATTTATGTACCACGCCCTCTTAAGGTCGCAGCCCAGCGCAGGACCGGCCGTGGGGTAGGATAGGGTTTTATATGCAAAAGAGCCTCCTTAGTAAATATGTTCAATCTCCTCAAGGTCACGTCCGGCCATAATAAGGAAGCATTGCAAAGATTATGGAAAATAGCACAAACAAGCTTCGCGTGTGGTTATAATAGAGCAATCTGCTTCGAAAAAATACAGCCGTGTCGCTATACTTTAAAACAATACTTGGCACATGAATAAATATCTTAAACAGAGCTATACTTAAAGCCTTCTTTGTTGACATTGACAGCTGGAACAACCACGTTTGTGGTCCGATAACCAAATTATAATTGGTACAAAAACATCTACTTTCATTTTTTGTTCTAAAAATAGATTCACACAGTAATATTCCGTATATAGGCCTAGTTTTTTTATAAATTTGAATAAACACAACTGCTTACAATGAGACCCGTATTACAACCAGGAGAGGCATTTAAATTATTTTACGCGTGTCATAGCTACATCGCACAATATCGCTTTCAAACAAAAAAAACCTTCCGTCCATTGAAGAGAGCAACCGTACTACAAAATAGCAAGTAGGACAAAATAAAAACACTTTGTGTTTTTGTAGAGTTTATAAATCTCAATTTGCCATTCATTTTTCAGGCTGTTAAGAATTTTACAAAAACTCTTTTTGTAGAAAAATGTGACTTGGGCAAAGATGGACAATGTTAATTTTTGTTTGAAAGCGATATTGTGAAAGGTGGAGGAGACACGCCTGAAATCATTCGACATGTGACTGTTTTTTCANAAAAACTTTTTTGTAAAAAAAAATGTGACTTGGGCAAAATGGACAATGTTTATTTTTCTTTGAAAGTGATATTGTGAAAGGTGGAGGAGACACGCCTGAAATCATTCGACGTGTGAGACCCTCAAGAAAGTGAGCCGACCAGGGCGACACGGCAGCCGCGTTGAACCCCGGCGCACACGTCTGACAAACTGACGTGCTTCGCTGCACGAGTGACGTTCATCCACCGGAGTCTGTTTGCACACGTATGGTTCGTCACCGCACTGCAGTCCATCTTGCGTATCTGTATTCAGATCCGATTTGTATCTGCTGAAGATGAAGGTTTACGGAAAGAAACGTGTTTTTGCACACCTTGCGTATAAAATTACTTCGTCAGGCAGGAATACAAAATAGTGAGTTCTTCCCTTCACAGCAACCTCTACAAAACCCTTTGCAAATTTCTACACAACCGTTTATTTTGTTTTGTCGATCATGGAAGTTTTTTTTTAAATTAGGTTCCGTATTTCAGGAGACATTATTTTTTTTCATGGAAGAGTTCTACGACCCTTATTCACAGATTTTCGTAATTAGAACAGGCATAAAATTCGCGAAGTACATTAACTCCACAAAGAAAAACCAGCAGACGACTAGCCACATCACGTGTGCTCTACACAGTAATAACCTAATAGCCTGTGTAATAGCGTGTCGACGGATGTCGTGCGGTTTCGTACCTTGCCATTACAGAGCTGCGGCAATTCCAGTAACTAACGTTTCTGTTCGTCAACGGACGACACGTCCGCGGTGACCATATGAACGTAATACCCACGTCAATGCAACTCCCGTGGTTGTAGGCTNCGTCAACGGACGACACGTCCGCGGTGACCATATGAACGTAATACCCACGTCAATGCAACTCCCGTGGTTGTAGGCTGACGCACGTCAATTTGCTGGATGTGTGCTCTGAGGCTGCTATTAACTTGAAGCTGCTTCGCACGTTCAAGGCCCAGAACAGAAGCGTGGGAACGATACAGGCGACAATAAAGCGCGCCTGGCCCCATCGCTCCTATGCGAAAGACACTCAACTGGCTTGCAGCGTTCCCGTCGTTGTCAGGTACTGTGCAAATTACATATTTAACAGCGGGTCTTCATTCATAGATTTAACTAGGTCCGCATGGTCNTCGTTGTCAGGTACTGTGCAAATTACATATTTAACAGCGGGTCTTCATTCATAGATTTAACTAGGTCCGCATGGTCGTATTTTTCTCCTACCTCTTAAGGAAACTTAGCAAGCCAGCTCTGAGTATGCAATTTTTTTTTTTTTTTACCAATTTAAGGTTTTTTTTCCCCCTTCTTCAAATACACTTAACATAAAAGTTATTAATATACATAAAGTAAACTCTAGATTTTGTATATAATAAAAATTTGTATCTATAAAACCAAAATTACAATATTNATTAATATACATAAAGTAAACTCTAGATTTTGTATATAATAAAAATTTGTATCTATAAAACCAAAATTACAATATTATAACTTAACTTTTTAAAATTATTTCACTGAATTTAAAAAGGATATGCATTCGTAAATTTATTTGTACATTTATTTGCACAATTGTTTGCTTAAAAAAAATTTTGATATTAATTTTTTANTATGCATTCGTAAATTTATTTGTACATTTATTTGCACAATTGTTTGCTTAAAAAAAATTTTGATATTAATTTTTTAAAATGTAACTTTCAAAATTGAGTAAAATATTTTATATTAAAATGTTTAGGTAAATGTTTTAATTATATAAACAGCGNCAAAATTGAGTAAAATATTTTATATTAAAATGTTTAGGTAAATGTTTTAATTATATAAACAGCGGTACAGAGTTCATTTTATGTATATTACTTAAAAGTAAAATTATAAGGCCTAGACTAATTGGTTTTTACCTTTGNGCGGTACAGAGTTCATTTTATGTATATTACTTAAAAGTAAAATTATAAGGCCTAGACTAATTGGTTTTTACCTTTGCTGGCAAAAATTCGAATTCCCAAAACATTTACAAACCTCAAAAAAGTTTTGCACGACTCGTATTTGGTTGCATATGAAGGACGTTATCTGGGACAGTAAGTGCATAACCAAAAGACATTCGTCAAATCTGGAGTGGTATTCTGCAGAGTGTACATTTTCATCCCATGCTTTCTCTTGGGCCATGAGCTATCTAGTAACTCAGAAATCTCNTGGTATTCTGCAGAGTGTACATTTTCATCCCATGCTTTCTCTTGGGCCATGAGCTATCTAGTAACTCAGAAATCTCTGCAGTGCAAAAGTTTTTTGAGGTGTGTTTTTACTGAGTACACGGGATTCGCACATTTTTTTTGATAAACTGTCTTTTACAAAATCATCATAATCCTCTCAATCTTCCGGGGTTGCATTACTTCCCCGCCGAAAATTTCATCCAGAAATGACCTGGTAATTTTATTTCGCTGATTTATGATGTTAGAACATGCCACAAATATAAAGACCGCGAATATTCCTCAATAACATGGATTCTAAAATTTTTCTAGACATTTTCTTTTTTTTTACGAATTAGTAAACTTATTTTTAGACTTTTCCACGGTAAAGTGAGCACTTTNCCACAAATATAAAGACCGCGAATATTCCTCAATAACATGGATTCTAAAATTTTTCTAAACATTTTCTTTTTTTTTACGAATTAGTAAACTTATTTTTAGACTTTTCCACGGTAAAGTGAGCACTTTCTAAAGAAACATTTGAAAATAATCACTGCTCATAAACTACACACATACTATATTGCACATTGACATGCAAACTTCTAGGAAAACAATTCTAAACACTTGGCTTCATTTTCCCAATAAAATGTTTAATTTTAAGGCCCCTGAATTTTTTTATAAATATTCGAGTGGAAATTTGCATATTAAAAACGTATTTACATTCCTAACAATTCTGCGTTTTCACTTGAATGACGTATTTATAAAGTGGTCGGGTCTACACTCTAAAATCCAAACAGTTAAAACTGCTCCAAATCAGAAAATTCGACTGCAGATCTGTTGAAACTGTTCCACTTGAATCAGTTAAATTCTTCTGTTCAATTTAGTTTCTGGCGTTCACTGACTAAACAATGATTTCTACTGATTGCAAGTGAATTTCACTGGCCCCGACAGTAAAAACCTCAGTGCACTCCACTGATTCGCCAGTAGGTAACAGATCATTTTCTGAAAATTGAGTAAAATAATTCTACTGATTTAAATCACTGCTGCAGATATACATACGGCAGGAAGATACAAAATGTGAGGTAAAGGTTCGTCCTGGGCAGGTCTTTCTAAAGGGCTTAATGAACCGAGAAACAGCTGAGACAACTTCCTTACGGGGTGGCAGTTGTCGGTTCCCTGGAAGGAAATGGTGTGGGGTANGAACCGAGAAACAGCTGAGACAACTTCCTTACGGGGTGGCAGTTGTCGGTTCCCTGGAAGGAAATGGTGTGGGGTAAAGAGGGTGGCGAATACTCCCGGAAATATGCCTGGAGGTCAGTGGTGTAGGCAGAATAATTTTGTGTTTGNTGGCGAATACTCCCGGAAATATGCCTGGAGGTCAGTGGTGTAGGCAGAATAATTTTGTGTTTGATGGGAGGGGGGAGGGGGTTAATTGATAATGCAGCGTCTACAAAAAATTTTTGAGCTAATTTTTTTGAGTGTTCCTGCCGTCAAGACCAACCGAAATGGTGTCTGCATAGGAGGACCCGTCGACAGCCAATCCGAGGAAAGCTTTGGCTATTATTTATGTATTACCAGATAATATATGCCAAATATCTCGAATTTAAGCTAGCCTTCATCCTTCGGGTTTAATCCCATTGTTATGTTTAGCAAACTGTACCTGACTTAAATAATTAATTAATTAAAATGCAGCCTAACACTTTTCCAATGAAATTGTTTTATTAAACAGAATCTATATAACTATCAGTTATAATCTCTAAATTGACATTTTATTTGCATATTTTCTAAGCGTAAAGTAACAGTAATTTTAACAACGCATTCTTATATGGAATATGCAATATGTATTGTGAATTTATATGTCCATAATAAATACGAAGCCTGAAATTTCTAACAGTAACAGTATTTTTACAACGCATTCTTAAATGGAACGTAAAAAAATATATTGTGAATCTAGCATGTATATTATAAATATGAACTCTTGTAAAAACACTCCACTAGCTTTGTGTATTACAATGCAATGTTTGGTTAAATGCNGTATATTATAAATATGAACTCTTGTAAAAACACTCCACTAGCTTTGTGTATTACAATGCAATGTTTGGTTAAATGCGTTTTAATTTACTTCCAAATACATCTTTGCAAGTAGTTCATTGACTTTCCGAAGTGATACTCTTTAAATATAGAGAAAATATGTTTTATGTACTACATAAGTTCAAGACAACACAGCCACAAATTGACAAATGTAGAATANTAAATATAGAGAAAATATGTTTTATGTACTACATAAGTTCAAGACAACACAGCCACAAATTGACAAATGTAGAATACACGTACTGAGTGACCAGTAGTGACCATTAACGCCGCAGGAGTNACAACACAGCCACAAATTGACAAATGTAGAATACACGTACTGAGTGACCAGTAGTGACCATTAACGCCGCAGGAGTGTCTCGTCAAGCGTAGGACTTAATATGAATTATTATGAATATTACTGGTTAATTTTCTGCTTCTATAATCGAAATATTTTTTGCTGTAAGAAGTAATAATTTGTGATAATGGTAACAATCCCAACGCCAGAAAATTTATAGTTAGTTATTTTTGCATTATATTGCATACACAATACTGATGATACGAGACACTGCCTAAACACTATGTTTCTCAACATGCAATAGCTATGCTGAAGAAAATTACGCAAATGACGAAGTGTTATTTCTAACGTAGGCATAACAGCGTAGTAAAATTTAAGTATCATCGATCATTAAGATTCATTACCAATAGCGGAACGACATGAAAATTAATAATAGCATGTAATATTGTTCAAACCTATTAATTAAATGTAACCCATTATAAATATTCTGCCGTTATAATAACTGTATTGAACAGACTAAGTGGTAACAATCTTGATAGTTTTGCTGGGATATTAATTCCCGTTGNGCCGTTATAATAACTGTATTGAACAGACTAAGTGGTAACAATCTTGATAGTTTTGCTGGGATATTAATTCCCGTTGCAGTACACCAGTTAACTTCAATTATTATTATAATATTAGATTGCTTATTCATGTACACAGATGTGCCAGAAAAACTGGGGTAAATGAGCCACTACGAGCTAAACATATCACATCGTCACCTTGCNTCATGTACACAGATGTGCCAGAAAAACTGGGGTAAATGAGCCACTACGAGCTAAACATATCACATCGTCACCTTGCGAACAAAATGTTGTCAGCTACGTATACAAAGAGGAAGATTACATATAGAACTTCTTGCGCCATGNTCGTCACCTTGCGAACAAAATGTTGTCAGCTACGTATACAAAGAGGAAGATTACATATAGAACTTCTTGCGCCATGGGTGCAACGGTGGCGCCGCCACGCGCATAGTTTTTGAATTCGCTCCTCTGTACGGCGGCCTGCTCCTTGGCCGACTCGGCTCCCCACCTGNGCCGCCACGCGCATAGTTTTTGAATTCGCTCCTCTGTACGGCGGCCTGCTCCTTGGCCGACTCGGCTCCCCACCTTTTTTCTCTCCTTATTTCCCTCCCTTGATTACCCCTCCTTGTACGTCAGTTTTTTTTTAGTTAGTTTATATAAGTTGTTACTCGCCTTGTGCAGCGTGCATTCTACGCCTCATTCTACGCCTGTGAAAAAGATAGTCGGGTTGACGCCTGTTAGAGCTAATTTAAATTGTAATATGAGCTAAAATTGTCAGTTTACCCGTCCTTGGACGTGGGTGTTATGAGACGCCGTTTAAATTATGTAGTTGCGCGAGAGGCTGATTATGCTGGAGCTTGTAAAATGGCGAGTAGTGATCACAGCTTTTCATTTGTGGGTCAGTTTAGTGTTTTTGAAATAATTGCGTAGCGTAGTATTGTGTTTGTCTTGGGCTTTGCAGTGAGTTAGATTTTTCTAAAGTCTGATTTTGGACGCCTGTCTAAATTATAGTTTCGGCCAAACTAATTTCTTGCGCCTCTGTCTAATTCCAGTTGCTTTAATGTGTTGTGTATAGTTGTTGTCTGCTGCCCTATGATTTACTTTAAGTTTAACTGTCGCTACTGTGCTACCACGACTTACGCGTTGGGTGTAGTCTGTTGAGGTGTTCTAATTGTCGTCGTCTATTATTTTATTCGATGGAGCTATGGTTGGGTCTACTGACTGCCTCCATTGATTCACTATTTTAACCTAATATTTTATTTCATATTTTAACTTGTATTTTCACGAAAAGGAGGCTTTACTGGCTCTGAAACGCTGCCCTCCTTTAGTCATATTGCTCCACTAAATACGTACCTTGAATTTGTCTAGTAAATCAAAATAACTATGGTGAATTTTAGANCTTTAGTCATATTGCTCCACTAAATACGTACCTTGAATTTGTATAGTAAATCAAAATAACTATGGTGAATTTTAGAAACGTTTTAATATAACTCTGCTGGTTTTTTTCAATTGAATATTTATTGTATATTTTGAAGTAACGTAATATTTTTGAATAAGCAATTGCTCATCAATTTAATCTTTTGCATGAANATATTTATTGTATATTTTGAAGTAACGTAATATTTTTGAATAAGCAATTGCTCATCAATTTAATCTTTTGCATGAATGTTTGAAGTATTTATAGTAAACAGAGTTGCTTTTGATATTTTTGAAACTTTTTACACTACTTGTTTTGTTTGCCAGTTAAATATTTATTGTACTTTTGAGCTACGTAATACTTTAATATATGTGTATGAGTACTTTTATCTATATTTTTTACACTGTAATAATTTTACAAGTAATATTTTTTTGTAAATGTTCAATACAAATGTTCAATTCTAAGGTGCTGCTAACTTGTAAAANATATTTTTTTGTAAATGTTCAATACAAATGTTCAATTCTAAGGTGCTGCTAACTTGTAAAATATTCTGAAATTACAGATCTTAAAAGCGGCATCGTCTTTGTACAGAGCTTATTTGTGCTACGCACATGAGGATGGCAGTTTATCGCTATTTAAGCGATAATAGTACTCGTGAGAATAGCTACGGAATTTTGTCTGTATAGGTAAAATTTGGATTTTCAAGTTCGGCTTCTTCAAGGATGTACTTAGACTACAAGAAACCCCATAAGATAACGTAACGTGCGGCGACAGCAGCGCGTCCCTCGAAAGACTCTTGACGAACGTGACCAGTGTCGTATTTTCTACGAAAAGCATACAACACTACAGTATATAACGTCGGAATACTATATTTGTACTTCGACTAACATCGACGTGAGAACTGCGCAAAATATCGGGAGTGAAATGAGATTTAGAAGTCGACACCCAAACAGAGTTCCTTTGATAACCACACGACAACGTGCTTTGTGCTTCGACCGTGCGCTAAAACAATGCATTTGAGCTGGTGANGCTTGCAGGCAGTCGGACGAGTTACTATGCCCAGCCGTGTCCAGACTGAGTAGGAATAAACACACTTGGTCTTACGTATCTGGAGTAACGTGTACCATTTGTACACTCCGCAACACTGCAGTCTGGTAGCAAAATACTTGTGGACAGGACAAACACATACACAAATAGGATCACTAGGATAAAAATTGCTACGACTACAGAATGAAAACAATGGACGACTGCATTAAAAATTATCTGGAGTTATAATTCTCCTCAANAAAAATTGCTACGACTACAGAATGAAAACAATGGACGACTGCATTAAAAATTATCTGGAGTTATAATTCTCCTCAATTACTTGACTCGTACCAGAAAAACAAAATACTTCACCCAGATGGCATTACAAAATAAGCAGATTATCTCTGGCTGCTGGAACATTAATAATATGATTGAAATATTATTCTGCTTGAGGTTTTGTCCTTTGAAACACTAGTGCCCTCGTGATAGTTAAAATAATTAGTACTAAAAAAGTTCAAAAATCACACCAAAAATCTTTAATGTTCCATCCACAAATACTTTAAATAAAACTTATGCAATGAGCTAGCGGCAGAGCAAGATTTCAGTTCAGGTTTGCCATAGTAAATGTCGGAAAAAGTCGTGTACGTAAGAAAACCAACATGACGGCGTGAGAAATGTTCTAGAAGGTTTATTTACGGTGTTGATATGAAACCATTTTGGGAATTTTTTTTAGCTGAAATCAGTGATTAAAACATAGAATTTTAAGATCTAGAAGTTCCCGATGATCAAGTACGCCGATGGCGCATCTCTCCTGATGCACAGCAGCCCTGGGTGACGACCTCTCTGTATGTAAGCGTGCGGCTTATGGTGGTAGCATACAATTCAATGGCACCTTAACGGACAACGGACGTCTCACGAGTTCTAGCTAACCTCTCTGAAAGCTACGTGGAGANCACCTTAACGGACAACGGACGTCTCACGAGTTCTAGCTAACCTCTCTGAAAGCTACGTGGAGAGAAGTTATACAGACCTACTTCTTGCCTACAGCATCTCGCGTCTTTATCTCTGTTGCACGGTCTGCAATTTTAGGGGTGCGAACTCGGACTTTCTTAAAAAAAATATCAAAATGTAATGCCTAGTGCACAGCCCACCCGGGCTGANTTTAGGGGTGCGAACTCGGACTTTCTTAAAAAAAATATCAAAATGTAATGCCTAGTGCACAGCCCACCCGGGCTGACTGCCGGACGTCGCATAACAAGATGTCTGTCTTCCTTCTCGAAAACTTAACCTAAGAACGTTCTTTAAAAACTCACCAATCACGAAGGTTACAATTCAAATTATTCTGTACTGCCACTTAAAACTGCCCCCAACGATCAAAAAAACAAAGTACACGTACACAATATAAAATCAGAAAGACATATAAATATGCGGCCAAATGAAAATGCTGCTGCAAAATAAAATATATATTATGGACTCTGTTTCAAAACAAAACTATCTCTTGCCATAAAATAAAATTAATCATGCGAAAAAAATTATATTGAGCCTGTTAAACCTAACGATTTTGTATTAACAGTTATTAATTATTATAGCTCAGAAAGTGGGTGTTACATTCTTTTTTCTTAAGGAACATGGTGTGCAAAGGAGTAGAATTTTTTTTAAAATATTGGAGGTGGGAGATGGCAATAACGTAATTTGTGGTAAGCAATAAGTCACGTACAGAACAATGCCCGATTATTTTATACATATCTTGCAGACGAAAGCGTTAAAAAATTATGTGNGCAATAAGTCACGTACAGAACAATGCCCGATTATTTTATACATATCTTGCAGACGAAAGCGTTAAAAAATTATGTGAGATCTCACAGTGGCGTGTTTGAACTATAGAATATCTCACAGTGACGTGTTTGAACTATTGACGTAAATTTGTTCTTTGGCGAATAAAATGTAATTAAATCAAGTAGATTCAATGTCGGTGCGTCTGTAATTGCAGGAACTGATTATGTAACAATCTATGTCGTTGATCACAATGTTACTTTAATGTTCTGGAGTAAATTTTGTTTTCAATTAATTTTGGTTGGTTTTATGATTTTAATAAGCCTTTTAAGTTATATTATGATGCAGTGGTTTATTCTAATTCTTTTTAAATGTATTCCNCTGATTATGTAACAATCTATGTCGTTGATCACAATGTTACTTTAATGTTCTGGAGTAAATTTTGTTTTCAATTAATTTTGGTTGGTTTTATGATTTTAATAAGCCTTTTAAGTTATATTATGATGCAGTGGTTTATTCTAATTCTTTTTAAATGTATTCCTTTTTTTATTAATGTGGGTAATGATGATGTTAGATGGCATCTCACTTTATCCTATCTCACGAAGAGCCCCACGCCAGAACCAAATTGTTTAGACAAAGATTCTTTATTTTGTTTTGCCTACAAACACGTGATCTGGGACGTATCAACAAGGACATTTGTGTGTGCATTAGAACAGATGACGTCTAAATAACAATAATAGTTAAAAGCAATTTTCTGTATTGTTAGCCCGTAGGAAATACACAAATGTAAAAACACGTTTTCTTTCCTTACTGATATTTTTTTTGTGTGTCTATCACAGTCTTCGTCACTAAAAAACAACAAATTAATGTCAACATATGTTCACAATCAAAGTTTCTAGCAAACCCAACCTATACAGTTTGGGCAAGATTACAGAATTATATGAAAATAAAGTAAATTTTAACAAATACATCCTTTGCAGCTTGTTAAAAAATGTTTTATCACCTGAAGATTAATGGAAGTGTACCCAAATATTTTATCACAGCGCACTTGTTGCCGCCGTTATTAATTATTGAGCAGTGGCATTCCCAAAAATTAAAAGGCAATCGAATTTGGTTTTTAGCCTACTTTCCGAAAGAAAGAAAGGCTTACGAGATCACTTTCCTGTCTGTGTGTAT